>JAAEAF010006244.1:0-67831 GCA_011037195.1 Triatoma infestans | reverse complement strand
AGTTGATTATACAATTCTATCATCCAAACATAATTAGTTAGAAATAAATAGATGATTGAAATTCCGAGTTTCAGGAAAATTAGTAAACCGAAAGTGCGGTTTTACTGATCAGTTTTTTCAGTTTTCAACGAATTTCATTAAATTTGGTACACAAACTAATAACATTTGTCAATTATAATTTTGAGAACTGGAGTAAGAGAAAGATGTGTGAGTGTTTCACATCAGATTTTTTTTTTTAAAAAACTTGGAATGTGAACTACACATATAAAAAGGTACAACTTTTATTTATAATATTTCTCCTGGTAAAGTCTTTTAAGGGGGTTTTGGGAAGAGGGGAGAGAGTCTTTCTCTAAAGTGTTATCGCAATTGATTATACAAGTCTACCATCTAAAAAAATCTGGTGTGAAACACTCACACAACTTTCTCTTACTCCAGTTCTCAAAATTAAACAAACAAATTTTATAGTTTTTGCACCAAATTTAATGAAATTTGTCGAAAACTGAAAAAAACCTATTCTGTAAAAGCGCACTTCCGATTTACTGATTTCCTTCAAACTCGGAATTTTGGCCATCTATTTATTTCTAATTAATTTCATTCGGATGATAGAGTTGTATAATCAAGTATAATACCACTTTCGAGGAAGCTGTAACCCTAACCCTCTCCTAAAAGTGCCCTTAAATGAATTTTTCGAGAAAAATGTTTGTATATAAAAGTTGTAGATCTTTGTATGTTTAGTTTATATGTGTAGTTTCAAGAAAATCGTCGAGGCCATTTTTGAGAAAATCGCGAAAAAGTGAAAAAATCATTTAGTAAAGTGTTAAAACAAAAGCACTTCCGGTTATCTGATTTTCCTCAAATTCGGAATTTCAACAACATATTTAATTCTAATTAACATTATTTAAATGACCGAATTGTGTAATAAACTGAAATAGCACTTTAGAGGTAAACTTAACCCCACCCCTCCCCCAAAAGTGCCCTTAAATGAATTTTCCCAGAGAAATGTTTCAAATAAAAGTTGTAGCCCCTTGTATATGTAGTTGATGTACCAAGTTTAAAGAAAATCGTTGGAGCCATTTTTGAGAAAAACGCAAAAAAGTAAAAAAACCAACTAGTAAAGTGGTACTTCCGGTTGAGGAATTTTGACAGATAACGCACAGTCAGATTCATGGTGATACCTAAACGGAATATCAAGTTTCAGCTTTCTACGGTTTTTCGTTTTTGAGCTATGCTGTTCACATACACACAGACACACACACACACGACCATTTGCTAAAAACCACTTTTTTGGACTCAGGGGGACCTCAAAACGGATATTTCCGGTGAAAACTCATATCGAAAATTTGACACGATTACAATACTTCCTCTTACTAGGAGTAAGAGAAAGTAAAAATGAATTAGAAATAATGTTGTGGTGGTTGGTTCCGCAGAGCTGGAAAGCATCAGAGACATTTCCGTGGTAGCCTGCTTCATTTTGTGGTCATCGACCGGTTTCGGGCGTTCGCCCATCTTCAGGATGCGTTTTTCAGACAGTGTGACAACACAGACTCGCACAGAGCAACTTAGTTTCACACTAACTGAGACGTATTTTTAAAATACTCTCAGTTTTACTATCAGTAAAAGTAAATACTCTCAGTATTTTAAAAATACGTCCAGTTAGTGTGAAACTAAGTTGCTCTGTGCGGGTCTGTGTTGTCACACTGTCTGAAAAACGCATCCTGAAGATGGGCGAACGCCCGAAACCGGTCGATGACCACAAAATGAAGCAGGCTACCACGGAAAATGTCTCTGATGAATTAGAAATAGATAGCCAAAATTGCTAGTTTCAAGGAAATTAGTAAACCGATAGTGTGTTTTTACTGAACAGTTTTTTTTTTCTTTCCAATTTTTGCAATTTTGTCCATAAAAACAATGACGAATTTCATTAAATTTGATATACTAAACTATAAAATTTGTCAATCACAATTTTGAAAACTGGAGTAAGAGAAAGTTGTGTGAATGATATATCACACCTGATTTTTTAATGTATATTTTTCTGAAAATTCAAATATGTCAGAAACCCGATACTGAAATTCCGATTAATGACTCATTATCCTGATTAGTCGAGTTTCTTCAAACTGAGAATGGAGCTTAATTGCCACAGAAAATTTTGACGCAATTATAATAATTTCCACTTTAAAATTAGAAAAAAAAAAAAAAAATTAAAACAAATATTAAATGGGAAAAAATCTTGAATTTTTTGTTTTCAAGTAACCTTCCTTTCATTTTATTTTTATTTATTTACAACAGTTTTGAAATTGTTCCCTCAAGGAAAAAAGATATCGGTTTTTTATGTATGAAAGACATGACAGAGTTAGACAATATCGATCTAATACAATGGAAAGATATTAACATTCCAAGATTTCTTTGGTGAAATTTGACAACATTTCTTTCATTCTCTTATCTTTGGCCATGTGTAGTATATGAGGGTGTAAATCCATACCCAGATCCCTCAGGCTATCAATATGGATGGCTACTACAATACACAGAAGTTAATATTGACTTTCTACCAAAAATTATTTCTCTATAAAAATCCAGAGTGCTACAAGCAAACTATCTTCTCAATTTTATTTTGATATTTCCTTTATTATATTTTTTTTTTTTTTTTTGAGAGTATAAAGAGATTGAACTAAATATTTATTTATTTTTAAACTTTTAATTTGGCATTAGGAAAAATAAATAAATAAATCTGATGTAAAACACTGTTATTGCTTTTATATACATAAAGAGACTTTTTTTTGTTTGTTTGTTTAGAAATTCACAATCTGTATTAGATATATACAATGAGTAAATAGGATAAATAATGAAACTGTAGTCTGTGAGAAAGTAGGAGGAGAGAAACTACCCAGCGGTAGCACTCTCTACGGGATACCAGTAGAACTGATCAATCCCGAAGGAAATCTCGGGGCCACTGGCGATTCAAACAGCGAGGTGGATTGTCAGGGATGGTTGTGGAGGCTAGAGATTGTACAAAAGGATTAGAGCAAAAGGAGAGAGTAGTATGCAGTTTATGATATTTTATCTTGGCAAGTTGTTGTACGAAAGGGACGTTGAGGTCATTATGGAGCGTAAGGTTTGACACGTAGAAAGGAGCATCAACTATCTGTCGAAATAGCTTAGATTGGAATGTCTGAATGGTACGTAAGTTTGTAGATTTAGCTGAACCCGGCAATTCAAGTCCCTAAGTCCAAATTGGTTTGATTATAGAAATATATACGTCGTATATCAGTCTTTTGAGTTCTGTAGGTAATTTGGATCGCCTTCCGATAAGTCTGTAAAGAAGTTTGGCCCTTTTAGTCAGTGCTTGTCTTTTAAGTCTTGTATGCGGGTTCCACGTGAGTCTTTTGTCAATGAAGAGCCCAAGGTAGCGCACCAGATCTGTTACAGGGAGAGGATTGTGATTGAAGAAGACTGGAGGACAGGAACCTATATATAAAAAGACAAATTATCTTTTATAAACTTCAAGTTTTGACTCATTTGTTTAAACAGAAATATATAGAATGTTAGGGAGACTACAACTAATATTGCTGTCCGAAAGAGACCCCCAATTCCCCCTCCCCCCAAACACTTGAAATTAACCCTCCAAATTCTGCAGAACTACTAAAAATAATTTTTTTACTTTCTCTTACTGCTCCTAGTAAGAGGAAGTATTGTAATCGTGTCCAATTTTCGATATCGAGTTTTCACCGGAAATATACGTTTTGAGGTCACCTTAGTCAAAAAAAAAGGTTTTTAGCAAATGGTCTGGGTGTGTGTGTGTGTATGCATGTGAACAGCATAGCTCAAAAACCAGAAATCGCAGAAACTTCAAACTTAATATTCCGTTTGAATATCACCATGGGATTCGACAGGACGCTAGCGGTTAAAATTCCTCGACCGGAAGTACCACTTTACGGAATGTTTTTTTTTTCTCACTTTTTTGCAATTTTCTCGAAAATGGCTCCAACGATTTTCTTTAAACTTCGATCTATCAACTACACATACAATGATCTACAATTTTTATTTGAAACATTTCTCCAGGAAAATGCATTTAAGAGCACTTTTAGAGGAGGGAGGGTGGTTGGTTGCCCTCTAAAGTGCTATTTCAGTTTACTATACAATTCTATCAGCTAGACAATATTAATTAGAATTAAATGTGTTATGAAAATTCCAAGTTTGAAAAAAAAAAACGGATGACCGGAAGTGGGTTTTTACTAAAATGTATTTTTCAGTTTTCTGGTATTTTTTTTTGTTTTACTTTCTTGCGATTTTCTCAAAAATGGCTTCGACGATTTTCTTCAAACTTGATATATCAAATACGCATAGGAGGAGGTCTAAAGTGTTATCATAGTTGATTATGATATATATAGAATATGATTATAAAATTCTACCATCCAAACAAAATTAAGTAGAAATAAATAGATGGCCGAAATTCCGAGTTTCAAGAAAATAAGTAAACTGAAAGTGCGTTTTTACAGTACTTTTTTTTTTCAGTTTTCGACAAACTCCAATGTTTGTTTTTGACAAACTTAATTTTATATAAGTGATATAGAACCATAGGTTGTCCTGAAATGGTACTTTAGAAGAAAACCTCAGCCGGTATGCAGCGCTTGCAATACGACATTAACGGTCCCCGCATATTCTATTGGAATGTTCGAAATATATAAACGCGCGTGGAAAAGTAAATTTACCGACCAGTCTTACAGATGTATTAGGAGACAATGTGGGCAATATCAACATAAGACTTTCGAATATCTTAGGGAGGTTTATCTATTTCATTTACTGTGAAACTAGCTGTACATATGTATGTGTTTAGTTGATTGTTGGTGTCTTGTGTATAGGTGATATAAAGGAGTAGATTGTGGGTTTGCTGTAGAAATTGTTAGACTGGTGGGTATGGATGTGCATCACGGGATGTGTCCTTAAAAATTAGAAACAGGTGCAAAGGACCATAGCTATTGTGAACCTTAAAAAAATCCAGAAAAAAAAAATGTATTACTATTTGATGGTTGCAGAAAGTTTTTAAATAACTATTATTATTGTAATATATTGGTGTTAAAAATATAACTTTACTTTTTATGAATGGTTGTAAATCATTTGAACAATATTTATTTGAACAAGCTGCAAGCTTTATTGCTAGCATAAATGCTTAATATGTGACTATAGTAATTTTTTTTATTTTTTTTATTTGCGAAATAAATTAAATTCATTCTGGATATTTTTTTTTTTTTTTTTTTAAAGTTAATTTATTCTATACATAAATAAATAAATAAATAAATATTCATTGGGGATGTTCGTATTGTTTAAACTGTGTGGCGCCAGGAAAGGGGCGATACTGAGAATGGAAGTGTCTGATTCTTTTAAATTTATATCTAGTGTATTCCCCCCCTCAGTAAAGACGGAGGGATAAGTTTGAAAAGGAAACTCCCGGATTGCTGTTTAATTGCTTGGTTTTTTTAGTCTCCATTTTATAGTAATTTTGTGATTATATAATGATCATCTGCAAAAAACAAATATGTCAATGTTAAACAGATTTACTCTTTCATTTATTTATCTTCATGAGGTTGAACGAATAAAGTTTGATGAATAGTTCTACCAATTTGTAATAATAGCTTTTAACCCAGCATTATTTGCCAGAAGTTCACAAAGCAGAGTGCATCAGTGCCACATATACAAACCGTTTTGCAGCATAGTGACCTCATGAATTATAATGACCTAATTATAATGTATGTTGAAATATTGATATTTCATTTAATAGTACTGGCTACTAAAAACTAGGCACACTATATATAGTTTTCGTTCCATTGATTGTCGTAAAATTATAAACACCAAATATTGTATTAATTACATTGATAATTATTATTTAATAATTTTCTTTTGCCTTGCTAAATTTTATTCAGTTGTTGTTATTATTCAGTCACTTGAGTGTGAATTTATATTGTAGTCCAGAAGCCAGCCCCAATAATATTGTATAAACCATATAATTATTGTGGTGGTTGCTTCCACAGAGCTGGAAAGCATCAGAGACATTTCCCATGATAGACTGCTTCTTTTTGTGGTCATCCACCGGTTTCGGGCGTTTGCCCATCTTCAGGATGCGTTTGTCAGACAGTGTGATAAAACAGACTTGCACACTGTCTCTGATGAGAAACCACATAATACTTAAAATGTTACGGATGTCACAAATTATGTAGACACTCTCTTTAACATATTTTTTTCCCCAAAAAAATGTTTCAAATTAAAGTGATACAGTCATTATAATATTTCCAGCTACGGATGGGCTAAACCCGGCAGCGCAGCCAACAAAGTCTTACTATGCCATACCCGATTACTTTTAATAGGTGAACCCTCCTCTTCTAAGGAGCTTGAAGGCACCACTGGATCATTTTTCGTTACTATCTCCTCAGGTCGCTCTGTACCAAAGATTTCGTATCGCAATTTAGTTATTGCAACGCAATAAAAAAGCAGGTGGGGGTCCGTTTCCTTCTCCTCCTGACACAGCCTGCGCAAGGGTTTTTCGAGCTTATTAGCCCCACCTTGTTACAGATGCTTCCTGAACGTACCATGACCCGTAAATAGCCCCGACACTAGAGAAATCTGGTTCCTACGTAACCTAAGGGTACTAAGGGTACTGGTGCTTCTTTATACAGTTTTGGCATCATCCTTTTACTATGGATAGCCCCTGGGCTCCGACCACAGAGTGCCTTATGCTTGCTTCGAAGCCAATCTTCGATTGCTGCACGGATCGCTCCACTGGTTATTCCCAGGACAGGCTCCGGACAGGCACTATAAGGAATATTTGCCCCGTTTCTGGCCAGTCGATCAGCTGTCTCTTTACCCTCAATCCCTAGGCATGTCTAGGCACCCATATCAACTGTACTTTATTGCGCTAGAGAGTCTCGTCAATGCCTCTCGACATCCTTGACGAGGGAGGAGGTGGTTCTGTAAGCCTCTAAGGTTTTCAGTACAGCCTGACTGTTTGAGCAAATGCGTATGACTTTGCCCCTTGTAGCTCTATACAGGTTCTCCTCAGTACAGACTCTGTATTCTTACTTTGTCTTCAACTTTGTGATACAGTTAATCTGTGCAGTTAACATTCCAAGTTCAAAGAATACTGTTGGGTACATCCATTTTTAAAAAAATTAAAAAAAAAAAAAAGGTTTCTGTAAAGTCCAGTTCCGTAAATCGATTTTAATACATCTTGATATTTTGTTTCCCGCTCTCCCCTCCCCCCAAACAATTTTGAGGAACGTTCCAAAATAATAGTCAATAGAGTAGCATTTCCGGTTAATGGATTTTGACCCGAAATATCGTGCCAGATGCAGTAGGTATCTACGTATGACGGACATCAAGTTTGAGTTGCCTCGATTTTTCGTTATTTTGTGCAAACAAACACACACACACACACACACACATAATGTACACTTCCAATTACATTCGTTGAAAATATTTTTTCCGTATTCAGAGGACTTCAAAACATATATTTCCGGTGAAAACTGTATTTCAAAAATTTCTCACGATTGCTCTACTTCCTGTAAAGTATATAACTGTACGTGTATTAACATAACGCACAGTTATGACGGGAATTGCTAGACCATCAAAATTTCGTATTGAACAAGAATGTTTATAATATTGAACCGATATAAATTTATAAAATTTCTTCTTAAAACTCACACCAAATAAGATAAGAATTTCTTTTCTCCACTTCTGATGATAATAGGGAGAGGATATTCGGCTAACTTAACAGAAAAGTAATCTTTAAGGTGGGTTCACACGGAGTAATGAAGCGGGCGAAAGCAGTACCCATCGGCCAGCCGGCCATGGTCCACGACTCGGGTGATCTATCACTAGTGGCAATGGGGGTCGTGCCCGCCCTCGAAAAAGCGGGGCGTAAAATCTCCGACTGGTTGGAGTGAGCACGACCGCCTCAGTCGTATTCTTGCTGATAGTATTCTTGGGTATCCTGAATACATATTGTAGACTGGAAAATGAATCACCGGTAGCTAAGGAATCTAAGGTGACATGAAGTTTCACTTCTGCTGGAATCGCTGCTTCTAATATTGGTGTCCTTTTTCTGAATCATTGGTTTCACTTCATTGACCAAAATCTAAAACAGATTTGGAGCTATTTGGATCTCAGAAAAACTAAAGAAATTTCTGTAGCTATTTGGATCTCCAAGTATTATTGGTGTCACTGCAAATATTATTGGTGGCACGAGTACTTAACGCCTCTTCACATAGTCCCGAACCCACGCCTCTTTTTTCTTTTATTCTAGGTTTTCATATGATTTCTTAAATCATGTAATAATATTTCACAAACAACTTTCGTAGCTTCACGTTCAGCCATAATTGAACAACGAGCGAGAAACGTACGACCGACGAGAGCCAAGTGTGAACTGCAAAAGGTCGTGAGTTCTTCAGTTGAATAAGCAAGTCATAAACGCCAGCTCAGACCAAGTAGTGCTCTCGCCCGCTTCACTACTCCGTGTGAACCCACCTTTGGGCATAAAGTGTAAACATACAAACTTCTATCTAGATTAAACAATACACATACCTTAGCGTTTCTCAAACTAATAAACATAACAACTAACAAACACATAGACATACATTATTATATTATTAACAGACAAGTTAGTAATAAATAACTATTAATTATTAAAGAGACGCCATTATCATTAGATTCAGTGGGGGCTGGCCACTAAGTCCACGCTACCGCGACTCCTATCTACGGATCTATTGTGGTACCCACAAGTTAAATGGAAAAATTAACCTTAGAAGCGGCAATAAGTGCTAGTAATATTAGAGATTTTTTTGAATTTGTTTTTTTGCTAAAAAAAATGGAATGGAATAGGAAATGTAAAGGTATGGGAGTGTCAATTCGGGACGAGGTATCTGGTCGATGTAGTTTGCGGATGAATAAGTAGTGATCGCCCAAGAGAAGGATGATTTGGAATTCATGACGAGGAAATGGAATGAAGAATATAAGAAATGGGGCCGGAACATGAATTTCATAAAAACAGACTATATGGCTCTAGGAGATAAGACAGAAGGAAGATTAGTCGTTGATGGAAAAATAATACAACGTAGAGCAGTTTGTGTATTTGGGATCAACTATAGATAGAAATGGGGGATCCGTTTTGGAGGTACTTAAAAGAACTGCAAATGCAAGGAAGGCTATAAAAATGTTGCATCCGGAGCTATGGAATACGACCATTTCAAAAGAAAACAAAAAAAGAATTTTCCACTTAATAATCGAGGGCATCCTGCTGCATGCGGCGGAAACGTGGACAGTCTCCAGCAAAATTAAGGAGAAGATGAAGAATTGGAGATAGATTTTTGGAGGAGAACTCTGAGGAAAACAAGGATGGATAAGATGAGAAATGAAAGGATAAGGAAAGTGATGGAAGTAAGAGAGGATATCACCGGGAATTTAGCGAAGAAAAATTGAGTTTGTACGCATGACCATATGAATGAGGAGGATGGCACCAACTAGGTGGCCAAATAGAATCTACGGATGGGTTCCACCGTGGAGAAGAAGAAGGGGAAGACCGCGACAGGCATGGGAGAATGGAATCCTGGAGGAGATGGCGGGTCGTGGTTTGGCTGACGAGAATTGGTATGACCGGGAGAAGTGGAGGAGTTCCTTGACCTAAACGGTAATCCTTATGAGAAGGGAGAAGACATAAGTAAAGAAAAAGTATTTGAAAGTTATTAACAATTGTTACGCTAGCATAACCAGCAACAAATAGATGTAATGACTTACAATGACAAGAGAGGAGAAGTGTATTCCACACTATTCTCTGCACACACTTTTATATGAGATCACGATATCTCTGTAATGGATAAGTTCATACAACAATCGTTGTAGATTACGAAACTAATTCTAAAGTAAACAATAATTCATCCTGTTTCCTACAATCAAATTAGCATTTATTACAAAAGTTTTTTACTCTTGCTCCTTGTTATCCATTTAATGAATTCACATTAAACACTAAAACTGTCGATATAATAAAAATTGCTATTAAAGTAACAAAGAATTTTTTATGACATAATTTTCCATATTTTCAAAAAGATTTGGGGACACCTGTAACTTCATGCCTCTATCTAAGGTCTAGTATTTGGCGCCACAACCTTGGTTTGGTCTGAAACCTACTCCAAAATAATTACCATTCTTACTTGTCTTCAATTTTTCCTTCTCCATGCTCTTGTCTCAATACTCCTGAAGATGTTGATCCAACGCAATCTAAGCTGCAGTATCAACGAACATCCCAACCTTAGTCTACCTCATAGCCTGCCAGCCATCATCATCCTTTTTGAACAGTCTAGTTATTATGCACAAGGCTAAGTCGCTGCAGTCTTTTTTAACAAGGCCCAGTATTTTCATTTGGTTCGTTCTGTCCCACACAATTTTAATTCTGGAACAAATATAAGGAATAACTACGAAAAAAGAGACATGAAAATAAACTGAAACTACTGTTCTTATCAAAATACATTTATCAAAATTATCAATGTGATCTATGACGGAACCATCTGTTGAGGAGGGTGTTCACAACAGATTTTTAGGAGAGGAGAGTTTTTCTCAGGATTGAACAGATTTTTCTTTTGAAGCAAAACCAATTAAATATTTATCATTTTATTACATAGATTTTTTTGAGGCTATTTAATTAATAATTAATATTAATGTAAAAAAAAAAAAAGGAAGCGGTTATCCGGGAAATTGTTTTTAAATTAACTATCTACAAAACTAGAAAAAAATTAGTGAAAAAGACATGCAAAGTTTGCGTGCGTATAATAGCTGTTGAAGTGAGAATATCTTGCTATATATTTTCTGCCTCCATTTGTTTCAAAGGAAAAATTATTAGATGTTCACCGTGGTTGGTTAAAAAAATATTTTTAACACGGGAAGATCTCAACAAATGAAGATCTGTGGCATTAGGAGAGGGAGTATGGCCACTGTTTTCCAAGCTGAGATTATTGCTGTCATGATCTGGTGCTTCCGGGCATCCAATAAGAAATACTTTGTACATTATTTTTTTAAGAAACTGAAGAAATTGGCAAGAGAATTATATGTGAAAAATTTGTATATGTCAATTATTATATCTGCAAAATACTCGTATGTGCTTTCCAAAAACATTTTAAGGCGAAAATGTGTGTATTACATATTACTCACTAAAAATAAAATTACAATTATTAAATTTTGAAAAATATTTTTAATATTAAACTTTGGGAAAATGGGACATCAATAGAAAAGCAGTCTAAAATAAAAGAAAATACTTTCGCCTCGCTCCCTTTCCCAGAAAGGGCGAATAATAGACATGCATTTTTTAATGAATAATCACATAATCTTACTTTAAATACAGATTCAACATTTTCAACGCTTGATCAACAAGGTAGTCAAAGATAAAATACATTCAAAGATCCTTGGAAGTCATTTAAGTATCAAATCCTAGGATTTTTGGAAGGAAAATTGAAATTTAAATTACTTTCAGACAAAAAAACAAAAACCTGAACATAGTTTGATGCAATTTATTAACTTTTTAATATAGTAGACACAAATTGTTCAAATAATATTATTACAAAACTACTCACACGATTTAAAGGAAGGGATTAGCTCGGTGGTAGCGTGCTGGACAAGCAACGTGGAGGTTCCGGGTTCGAGTCCAGTTTGCTGCCCTTAGATTTGTTTTTTTCCTAGAAGCCTCTTACAGCTCACTGTACGGTGATGGCTGGACAGTATTGTCTGTAACGAGAGTACATTGTTCGGAGGCCGATAAGTGCCCTGAGAAGGCTCCGAACTTTGGGATAGCTATATGGGCATAGGGCTTCGTCCCTCCCCGCAGACAATAAAAAAAAAAAAACCTATTTTTTCCTACTTTTCTCGTAATGAAAAATCTTTCAGTACTTTTTATGATAAACTGTTACACCAAGCTGTTGAAGCCGTTTGAAAGCAAAATAGCATATAACAAAAAATCTATTCAGTAGACCAGTTTCTGAAAAGCTGATCCAAGAGCTTTAAAGAAAATATTTTATGCAATAAGGGAAGGAATTAGCTCGGTGGTATCGCGCTGGGCTAGCAACGCGAAGGTCTCAGGTTCGAATCCAGCATGCTGCCCTTAGATTTTCACATCCTAAGAGGCTCTACAGTTCACTGTCCGGAGATGGGTTTTCTGTATAACTAGAGAACACTGCTCAAAAGCCGGCAGTGCATTGAGAAGGCTCCGGGGAAGGGGGGCACGATCGATCTGTTTAAGAGAAGTATTAATAATAAACAAGAGAGCACCACTGTTTTTTTAAAATAAATATATTATTCTCTAAGCAAATTTAAGTACTTTACAATATCACAATTATATCTTAATAAATCAGATGTATATCTAGAATAAATGCAAATCTCTATCACAGGCACAGAGTTTGAGAGAGCGATTCCTGAAGCAAGTGTTCTGGCTTTGAAAGCAGAATGCAAACTGTGTTGTTTGAAGGCAGAAGGCAGACTGTCCTGAAGGAATGCTCTCTCTCTAACAAAACAGTTGGGCAAGTCGCATTGTATTAATTTAACGGATTTTTGTGACTTTGTTTCCCTAATAGCAATGACTCCAAATTACAGTACCTAACTCTTTTCACTGCACTAAGATACATTTAAAATATTAACAAAATTAGATTTTTGATACTATAAAATATTCTAAACTATTTTTCAAAACTATTATTTTCTTTTATTTCTTTCTTCCACTACACCAGTCTTACCAATCTTCTAAATTCAATCCGTATCATTAGGTATATAATTATATTGTATTTGAGACTAATTAATTTATGAGTTTGGGTAAAGAAAAACCCTTAGAATTGTCCAATATGTCCGACAGAGCCCATTTAACTAATCAATGTTATTTTTCTGATATAATTTTTTTTTCTTTTTTGGCAATGAGACATTCATCATATCTGTCACTTTAGAAAATTAATTACAAACACAATTCTAGACCGGTTTATCTTGATTGGTTTAGATCTTCTTTCAACTCCAAAAAATCTGGCGCACTTCTGCATGATTAAATAACGGTGGTGCGATAGTTGAATGAAAAATCATCATTGCAGATTCACTGATAATTTGTTATTTAGGTTGTTTAAGAAAACCGTTTAAAAATTAAAGATTGAGTTTTACCATATTCTTGATAGTTTGTTGGTTAGAATTCTTGTGTTCTTAAAAATTTGTGTCAACTTGTGCTTAAACATTGTTTATCAGCTAGCTGGTAGAGAATTTATCCTGCCGATTTAATGCAACTTGTAAGACTTTTTGAGAACTAATTATAAACACTTGTTGTTTCTTTGATTAATATTAGACACTATTTGAAAGCTTATTGAAGATTCCTCTTGACTGTTTGAAAGTTGATTATAAATTGATTCATTTTGGCGCTCACTTATAACAAAACGTTATCAGTTTGAAGGAAGCTTGTTATATTGTAATATCGCAGCCCGTTTCATCGCTTCATACAAATTATTAGATTTGACAGCGGAAATCAAATGCGGGAGTACTAGGTATCCGTAGTGTGATTGAAGGATAGATATTGGTAATTGTTTTGGAGAAAGAAAACATTATAAATAAGACGTGGAGAAAACTACCTTAACATACATATCGTATTAAATTCACAATATGGTACTTGATTAGTGGGAGGTTTTTTGATTCGTCATTATATCTTTAAAAATGCTCAAAACAGTAAATAAAAACACCCAGAAGTTAGAGGATAGATTGCATACAATTATTTTAAATAATTATTATTTATTTATTTATTTATTGCTTATAAGTTTAACACTTGTAGCAATGAGTTGCCCTCACTATACTTTCAATATATAATTACAATATCAGTATTATAATACAGTGTGTATATACATAATATTTCAAATAAGAAAATAATAATAATAATAAAAATTATATAAAGAAATGAAATTAAATCATAATAATGATAATAGTAATAAAATTAATAAATATTATTCAATAATAATAAAAAAAAAAACTGATGTGAAAACAACCACACAACTTTCTCTTACCAGTTCTCAAAATTATAATTGACAAAATTTTATAGTTTGTGTACCAAATTTAATGAAATTCGTCGAAAACTCAAAAAACTGTTCTATAAAAAAAGGGCACTTCCGGCTTACTAATTTTCTTGAAACGAATTTCAGCCATCTATTTATTTCTAATTAATTATGCTTGGATGATAGAATTGTATAATCAACTATGATAGCACTTTTGAGAAAAACATAACCCCACCCTCCCCTAAAAGTGCCCTTAATTGAACTTTCCCAAAGAAATGTTCTTAATAAAAGGTGTAGATCTTTGCATGTTTAGTTTATATATGAAGTTTCAAAATAATCGTCGAAGCCATTTTTGAGAAAATTGCAAAAAAGAGAATAAATCATTTAATAAAGTGGTAAAGTAAAGCACTCCCGGTTATCCAATTTTTTTTCAAACTCGGAATTTCAACAACATATTTAATTCTAATTAACATTATTTAGATGACAGAATTGTCTAATAAACTGAAATAGCTCTTTAGATGGAAACCTAACCCCACCCGTCCCCAAAGTGCCCTTCAGTGCATTTTCCGGAGAAATGTTTCAAAATAAAAAGCTGTAGCTCTTTGTATGTGTGGTTGATGTTTCAAGTTTAAAGAAAATCGTCGAAGCCATTTTTGAGAAAATCGCAAAAAAGTAAAAAATCCAACTAGTAAAGTGGTACTTCCGGTTGAGGAATTTTGACAGATAACAGTATCAGATCCCATGGTGATACCTAAACGGAATATCAAGTTTCAACTTTTTACGGTTTTTCGTTTTTGAGCTACGCTGTTCAAAAACATACACACACACACACACACACACACACACACACACACACAAAACACACACACAGACCATTCGCTAAAAACCACTTTTTTGGACTCAGGGGCCCTCAAAACGGATATTGCCGGTGATAACTCGATATCGAAAATTTGTCACGATTACAATACTTCGTTTACTAGGAGTAAGAGAAAGTAATAAATAAATACAACTATGTAAAATGAATGAAATAAAGGAAATTCCAAATTAAAAATAAAATAAAATATTGACAGCTCTTTGTCTAAATAATCTAGAAAGATACAGGTAAAATATAATACAAAATAATAATAACTATTCTGATAAAATAAATCAACTTCAGCAGATATTAAAATAAAGACAAATAAATAAAAAAAAAAAGTTAAAGATAATAAATTAACCAATAGATATTAAAACAAACATGTATCTGACTTAAATCTAGTACTAAAGAGTTTCGGAGTTTTAAACTATTTATTGTATACAGGTAAATATTTTTTAATTTTGAAGAGGAGTTGATATTTAGTAAATTCTCGATATTTAATAATTATTATTATAAAATTCATTTCTATAAATCATAGTTGGTCATAGTTGATGGATGGATGCACACTATTAATTTCGTGTGGATTAAGGTAGATTATGGCCGCTGAGCATAATGAAACAATAGACATGATTGGTATGCATTTAGTGAACACACAGTTAATATATAAGCAGATTAAGGGCAAAGATACCGTGAAGATACCATACCGTGTGAACAAAGATAGTCACCAGTCTAAATGAAGTGTAGAGAAGAATTTCAAACATATAATTGTGAACTATCCAAAATATAATAAAGACAGAAATATTATGTTTAATTAAGGATAGAAATACCTGGCGAAGCTCCTTGCCGATATGAAGATATTTTATTTTCCTACAAAATTGAGATGCTACTGAGATTGATATAATCCATTCGAGACTATGCCATATACTTAGAGCCAACAACGTCTGTAACGTTTTGAGTTGGGAATTTATTAAATTGACGTGATAAAGGAGGTGCAGCATATTCCATAAAGAACCATTTATGTTTAAATATATATATATTTTTTTTTTAATTTGAGGCGCGTCAACATCTATGGTCATTGGAGACCGGAGCCTTCTCAGTGCACTGCCGGCCACCGGATAGTGTTCTCTCCTTACAGACAACACTGTCCATCACCGGACAGTAAGCTGTAGAGGCTCCTAGGAAGAAAAAAATCTCGGCGTAGCACAGCGGGACTAGAACTCGGGTCCTGCGCATGTGAATCCAGTACGCTAACCACTTACTTGCCGTTCTCTATGTTTAAATATCAGAAGTAATAAAAATATTGAATAGGGATATAAACAGTGTTTCTTAATGATTTAGAGATTAGATGAAAATCGATTAGTTCAAAACAAATTTTAGATAAATGAAGCAATGTCCTTGCCAAAAATAGAAAAAACAAAACAAATGATCTTTATTATTATATTTATTATTTATTTATATTTTTTTTATATTTATTATATTATTACATTTATTATTATATTATTTATATTTTATATTTTTATTTTATTTTATTATCTTATTTTTATTACTTTTTATCATATTATATTTTTATTATTTTATTATAATTACTATATTTATATTAATTGATTCTTTACAAGAAACAACTGCTGAATTCTCGATATATCGTACATATTTTCGAAGCTGTTATTTCACATATTTATGTTTAAATATTATAATTTTATTAACATGGTTTTACAAATAAAGATTTGCAAAATTTTCTATCTGGAAATAATTTAAAGTAATTTTAATTAAAGAATATTTTGTAGTTTTACTTCAAAATGAAAGTCACACAAAACTTAAAATTAAGTTAATAAACAAATTTAGAAAAGAATAACCGGCAGTGCACTGAGAAGGCTCCGGGCGCTAATGACCATAGATGTTGAAGCGCCTTAAATTAAAAAAGAATAATATCTTGGTTATAAATATAAGTTTTGGTAATCTGCGTACTCTGTGACATTGTGCAACTGACCAATTTCCATGTCTGCTACCAAAAATCGTACCCTTAATAAATATCGGCGTATTCTTCATTTAAAGGCAATTTTTTTACTATATTTTAATAACTGTATCAACAATAAACAATGTTAACAAGTAAAAACAAAAGACTGGTAGTGGTGGTGGTTTGAATCTCAGTTAGAATTATAGATCTTTTTCTGGCACTCTAATTTATTATGTAAATATGTATTGGACGTAAAATAAAGAATATTATTGTTATTATTATTATTCTACTATAAGAGGGCGTTAACACCAAAATAATCAGTTACAGAAAAAATTTAATATCAACACGTGAAAATAGTATTTTTACTTTATCGTTCATTTGCTAATTTTTAAAATTGAGTTTTCACCGGAAATTTTATGTTTGGTGGTCATCTGAATACGAAAAAGTTGCCAACAGAAATTAATTTATATTTAGTGGGTGGCCAGATAACTCAAAAAGCGGCTTTCGCCCAGTTTGGATGACAGCAGCTAGTAACACACTCTGACAAAAATGATTACAGACATATTTCAAAATAAAGTATTAATAACTGCATTAGAAGTCCCATGGTTTACCAGGAGCTCCACAAATCCACAGGGAACTTGACATATTATATATATTCAAGCACACATAATCAAACTAACAAACAATTTCTTTGTCCCACTTCACACACTATCATCAATATCCCACTCCTTTTAGAAGGCTGAAACCAATGTCTTTGAAGCACGTATTTCACTAAATTGATTTGTAAATTAATAAAAACTAAAATGCTAGAAATAAAAAAGAAAAGACCAAGAAATAAAATAGCAATAAAAATGAAAGAACAAGCCATTAAAATATAAAAAATAAAACAAGATCGTAGAGAATTTTTTTTCAAAAGTGGTGAAGAAACAGAGAAGTCGTTTTGATGTTGCAAAATTAATGTGATAAAAGTTGATTCTCTTGCAAAAACAAAACAAAGAAATATATAGAACCCAAATATGAATGGTTGTGTGTAATAAATGTGGAAAGTTTCGTCAATTGGGAGAAGGGAAATGCTTTACGAGATCTCAAGAAGGAAGGTGGCTTGAAGTGAAGATATGTGCCTGGAAAGTGGGAAGTGGGACTCTATTCTGAGGGTTCTACTGTTCGGTAGAAGGCCCTGAAGTATATTCACAATCCACCCAACCAACCAAACCACTCACCCAGTATAGATACACACACACACACAAGTACATATATATATATATATATAACAATCTTGTTGATATCAACCATCTTTACATAATTCACAAACCTCTATCAATATCCTGTTATATTCTTCAGAAGATATGGATTTCTTTTTAAAATTATCAGTAAAGAATGAAGAATATGGAATTATAATTGATAAATTTAACAAAATTTAATTGATATTTTGATAAGTTTACAAAATAATAGATATTTATATATTTATTTATTATTGGTTTTTGTATTGTTTACATTATCCATTATGTGATGACTGATGAGGGTTGGACGAAAAAATAACATATTAACATTAAGGAATACAAATAGCTTCAACGTGCCCACATCTGTCAATGTATTGGTGGATAAGTTATCAGCCCTTATCTTTTAAATGTTTAATTAATTTTTCTCCAAATAAAAATGGCTCTATAGACTCTTCCACCTCTTTCTTCCGTTCTTCCACGAGATCAGGGACTCTTAAGAGATGAACGCTGCTTTGTTGGCACCCTTCTATTGCAGCTTGTGTTCCATATTCTGTTCCCATATTGTGAAACATTATCTTGGTCAATATTTATTTTGTAGGTTTAATGTTAGTGATGTAGTGATTAGATAATAGTTATGAGCTATGTTAATATTTAATGCCATCAGACATATCCTATCTTTTCCTAAATACTTTATCCTATATTTTAATTTTATTCCCACTAATAAAGCTGTACATAAATTGAAGTACATCTTTGATGAAGGCTACAGTATTTGTAGCACTACATAGTAATGGAATGTGACGGTTAAATGTTACATTTAAAAATGTTTCGCAATTTTTGCTATATCTGCTACATGAAAAGTGCAAATACTTAATGTCGCCATAATCTCCGATACCACATTTAGGGCTATTTACAATTATTTTTATTTGTACAGATTTCATGAGAATGTATATATATACCTAAGTCACATTATTATATGATATAAAACTACCTTTCTCCTACAATTACTAAAAACCTTGTCGTCTTGAGGATTTTAGGCTGTATATCAGCGTAATATCCACTTTTTTTTTTCGTTTTCGCGGTTATACAGCTCAACGCCAGCGTACAATTCACGCCTTTCTAATACACTTTTGAAATCTCCTTGTTAGTGGATATATTCCCCAGATTGGATACTTGCAAGATCAACCCTTGAAGAATTTAACGTTTGAAAAGCTAAATCTCAAGTGAAAAGTGGTGAACCCATTTTTTTTTTACTGTTGATTACTGTTGGTTACGGAACGGTATTCAAGTTATTCATTTTGTCAGAAACACAGAATACGCTTACTTTAAACAGCCGTATAAACAAACTATTAAGTCTGATCAAATTCACATTTGGTATTTACTTTTGCAACAACTATGCCAACATAATAAAACAGTAATTTCTTTTGTAGCAGTGCCATCTATGGGATACGGCGAAACTTTTCACCCTGCCCTAGTATGAATCTACAGCAAAGTATCAAATAATTATCCAGGCCAAAAGATATTCAAAAAACCAGCCACACACAAGCGAAACGGTTATTAGAAAAGCAAAAGTTCTAACTAGCCCAATTGTTCTTCAAGCGACTCACATAACACAACGCTACACTCTATCTTTGATTTTTTAGTAATCCACTATACGTGCGTGCCCTTTTAACAACAGCAGCTGTATTTTACCCTCTGCAATGTCTATATCAGTTGTGTAATTGACAAGTAGAAAACTGTATTAAAACGAAGTGTAAAGTGGGATAAAGTGTATTTACAAACTTAGTAACCGACTTTACAAACTTAGTAACTCGTGATTAGGGTCATCACTGCGGATGACTGCAGAGCACTGGACCTCACGCTTTCAAAGCACTAGAACATCATGCCTTCTAGGCGTTCATGAACTGAACAGAACATGAACTTCAACATGATAATTGGTAATTAGAAGCATAATATTGGTGAAAGTACATCAGTCTGAAAATACGTAATGGCAAGCTGTGGTGATAGTCACACACACAACCAAACTGAAAGCGGCTAATTAAAGTCCTGGTAGATAGATGTAAATGGGCAGAGGGAATGGCTAAGAAAAACAAGTCCATTGCACCCTAAAAAAGATCAATTGCAGGTGATATTGTGTGAGATCATGAGCTCTCTCTTATTCGTTGCCTTTGGTAACAATGAATTCAGATAGTTGTACACACCAGGTATCTCTCTGAGGTGAAGATTATGAGTTATGTAAAGATTAGAAGTATCACTTATGATGATGTCTCTAGATTAAGTGTTGTTTGTGTTCATGGGTTTGGATACCAATAGAATATAATAGAATAAAGAAAGAAAAGTCGACGGTCCATAATCACCGCGACCCAAAAAAATCTGTCATAAAATCTCCTTGCCGCTAATCACTGGTTCAGAGCTTGCCAGTAAGTCTGGTACTCACACACAGCCCTTAAAGCCGCATGAGACGAGCATCCTTATAAATCGGTACTGTAGATGATTTAAGCCATTTGGAGACAGTAGCAAGGCTTCACATTCGCGGAAGACATAGATTGATATATCTTACTCAGTTCTTCCCCTTAGAAGCAGCCTGTAGCTCCCACAAGAAAGTAGGAAAAATGGGATAAAAAGCTGGGAATCTGAAAATTCTAACGCTTGAAGAGCTTATCCAATACTTGCAAAAGTCTAAACACACTACCAAATAGAAGACAGGTAACCAACCATTCAAGAGCTTAGTGTGAGTTGACAACGCAACTTTCAAAGTGTTATTCCAGCAGCTGCCCCGTTCCAAGCAATCAACTGTTTCAACTTGCTTCTCGCAAAAGTCCTTTTATCCATAGTTTGTTTCCCAAGCTTATTAAATCGTTGTTTATTTGTAACGGAATCAATTATCTGTTGGGGAAATTCGCCTCAAAAGCATTGGACCTCACGCTTTCCAAGCACTAAAACATATTGCTCTCTAGGCGTACATGAAGCATGCATTACCTCCTCTGTCATGCTTATTGCACTGAACTTCGACAGCCAGCCTTTCCCCTAGAAGCTGTTTCAAACTCTCATCAAGAACTAGGAGAAATTCGAATAAAGCAATCTTGGACTTTAGCAAATTGCAAGATTAACCCTTGATGAATTAAACACTTGAAAAACTAAACCTCAAGTGAAAAGTGGTGAACCAACGTTTCATCCATCGTCACAAATCGGCGAAGAAAATCGATTGAATTCTTTTAAAAACGGCACAAACATTGCTGAGAAACTTAATTCCTCATTTTTTTGTGACCAGCATTTAACAAATGTAGCATCCATCTTGCACAAAGCTTTCTCATACTGAGTTCTTCGTGTAAAATGTGCCCTACCCTTTCTTCTGAGATGCCTTCAGCCTTAGCTATCTCATACTTCTTTAATCGTCGTTCATCTAGCTCCATATTCTATATCTTCTCGATATTTTCTTTGGTAGTTGCAGTTTTTGGCCATCTTTCACGTGGATCATCTTCAATCAATGTACGACCACGTTTAAACTCAGCTTCCATTTTTTTTTTTTACTGTTGATAACGAAGGTACAGACTCCTTATAACACTTTCACCAACTTTGGATGAATTTCTGTTGGCGATAAATCATTCAAAATGAAGAATTTTGTAACGGAACGGTATTCAAGTTATTCATTTTGTCAAAAACACAGAATTCGCTCACTTCAAACAGCCGTATAAACAAACTATTGAGTCTGATCAAATTCACATTATTTTTGCAACAAGCGCGCCAACATAACAAAAGAGTAATTTTATTTGTAGCAGTGCCATCTATGGGCTACGGCGAAACTTTTCACCCTGTCCTAGTATGAATCTACAACACAACTATCAAATAATTATCCAGGCCAGAAGATATTCAAAAAACCAGCCACACACAAGCGAAACGGTTATTAGAAAAGCAAAAGTTCTAACTAGCCCAATTGTTCTTCAAGCGACTCACATAACACAAGCTACCATATCTATATCATGTTAACAACATCATTACTCTTGCCTCAGTTACTCTTTTTCCTCACTGGTGTCGTTGGAATATAAATTATGAGCATATTGCAGATTATGTGTTAATTTAAATCATCATCAACCACCAAATCCTGCTTCATTACACTACTAACTCCAGTTACATCTGTATAATGTTAAGAATACATTAAAATACTTATGCCTAATAGATAAAGAGAAATTAATAGTTCATGCAGATGTGACATATGGTTTAAACGTAGTCTCCTGTTCTGCTTATGATTACCATGGTCACTTCTTCTTCTTAATTGAATTCTAAAATTTCAAATACAGAATAAAATGTATTACTTCTATTAAAAATTGAAAAAGAACACGTAACTTTTTAAAAGCATTTCTAATCGATTATTTAGAAGAAACTCTTCAAAGGAAACAAAAAAAAAAAAAAAAATTACAAAAAAATAATAACGCTTACAAATTTTATTAAAACTTTCTAGAAACAAAGAAAGCGATGTGGACTACCAAACATTCTTTGTAACAAAGCACTTCTCTTTTCTTAAAAAGTTTCAATAATTCGAATTTACTCTTTTAAGGACAAAGTTCTTATCTCTTACATTAAGAGCTATATATCCACTTAGTGACTTTTTTTTTTTCTCTTAGTTTTGTAGAGGAAGATTGTGATAATGTCAAATTTTCGTAAACAGAGTTTTCACTAGAAATACTTTATTTGATAGCCCGGCTGTCTGTATTTGTGTGTATATGTGTGTGATGCATTTGATAAAAAAATGCATAAATTAAATTTATGTTAAAGGTAAAACTATATGTCTATAGATTGTCGAGTATTGGTCAATTAAAAAAAAAAAAAATCATACATTCTATTTAAAGGTAAAAGTTTCGATAATATTTCATAATCTTCATCAGTACATTATCCCAACATGTTTTTTAAAAGAACCATGTTTTTCACTTCGCTGATGTTGGAGGTTTTTAGATTTTGAAATTGGGTATAAAAAAAAGGCTATTTAATGAAATGATATGTATTGCTCGAGAGGAAAAATCCTGTAACAAGAAAATGGATGTACTACAATTATTTTAATAAATAAAACCTAATGTTTGTTACTTGTAGCATCTGGTGGCCAGTTCATGAAACACATGCCATAGAAAACATTTTTTGTTACCTATCCCTATAAATAATATTGTATTGTCATTTTACCATAACCTTTTGTGCAATAATTATTATTAGTCAGCATAGTTTGAATTTTGTATTTATTTATTTTTCTTTTATAATTAAAAGATTACTTAATTTTAAAATAGTGGAACATATTTTGTTAAATTATAGTAATGTAATAGGTATTAACGTTTCAAGAAAACATCTTAGTTTGGTAGGTTATCTTAACACACTTAGTGTACATAATTCTAATTTTAAGATTTTTATTTTGATGTAATGTTATTTATATTTATTGTTTTGATTTTGTGGTTGTATATAGGTAGTGACGCAGATTATGAAATATAATCGAATCTTTTTTTTCATTGATCAATAGCCAGCCAATAACCCAATTCTCATCGAGGTAAAAATTCCAGATTTTATGTAAAATGGTTTTTATTGCAATAAAAGAACGTCTTATAAGTGATTCATATGACCATAGGTTAAAACTTCTGGTAATGAACTAAAGTCGAAATAATGTCTAAAAGTGAATTTATTTTACCTGATAGGTATAGAGATAGATTAATGCATTAGTTTCAAATACATAGTAACGGAGCTCTATACAATTTTGAATGTAAATATACACACGCATTTATATACAATACTAAAATAACTATAAGAAAAAAAAGTCTGATGTAAAACATACACTTTCTCTTTAGGGAACGAAATAGCTAAGTGGTTAGCGTACTGGATTCCCGCGCGGAGGACCCGGGTTCAAGTCCAGCTGTGCTGCCCTTAGATTTTTTTTCTTTCTAGGAGCCTGTACAGCTCATTGCCCGGTGATGGAGGCAGTGCTGTCTGTAACGAGAGAACAGTGTCCGGAGACCGACAGTGCACTGAGAAGGCTCCGGGCGCCAATGACCATGGATATTGACGCGCCTTAAATTAAAAAAAAAAAAACACTGCAATTTTCTTAGTTATTATTTCTATTCTTTTAATAAAAGCGCCTCAATATCTGGGATCATCGGCGCCCGAAGTTTTCTCAATGCACTGCCGGCTTTCTGACAGTATTCTCTCAATAAAAACAACACTACAATCGAAATTTTGGGACCTCTAGGCTCTGGTCCCTAGTGTTCTACCAATGAACTAATCTTGCCCCTCTTACATTTGTTATCATTGACAAATTTTGTAGTATACCCTAAAAGTTGAGTGACTTCAATGTTATATAGTTGGCCGAATCGAAACCTTAGTAAGACGATACTTTGGAATGAAGCGAACCTCTTTAGCTCTAACCCC
The DNA here is from genome assembly GCA_011037195.1 of Triatoma infestans. Lineage (NCBI taxonomy): Eukaryota > Metazoa > Arthropoda > Insecta > Hemiptera > Reduviidae > Triatoma > Triatoma infestans. The sequence goes on along the minus strand of JAAEAF010006244.1, from coordinate 43,375 downwards.
AAAACGAGGCCAGACAAATATTATAAATAAATGTTAGATAGGTCTCTGTATGTGTATTTAGCGTACCATGTTTAAAGAATCACTTTGGTGTCTTTAACAAGAAAATCGCAAAAAAAAAAAAAACAATTCGCCTTGGCTAAAGATGCCGTACCAGCGGCATCTAAAAACATAGATCACTAACTAATAGCTCACATAGAATGTTTAATTAAAGGAATTCATTCAAACCCTATAAAGCTCAATTTTATTTTGAAACTACAGCCCATTATTCCTCTCAAACCTACTCTCGAATACTTATTTTATATCTAAAGAATCCATAAAAGATTCAATCATAACTCTAGGTCATGTCTTCCACATTGTTGCTATGAGAAAACTGAATCCCTGATAAACTACATCTAGTATGAGAAAACTGAATCCCTGATAAAAAAAACGTATAATTTTGGAACATCTTTTATTAAATAAAAATCATGATGATCTCGGGCAAAACATTACAGACTATAACAAAGCGGCTCCCACTAATCTACAATAGGTCCTTATATTTGCAAACGAAGTCTCAAAACTAATTTACCAGTTCATCTAGATAAATAACATCAGTAAGTAACAGTAGGTCAAAACGAAAGAAAGCAAATTATTAATGCTGCCATGTGTAGTGGAATCGTTTAATGTGATTCCTGAGGTATGCAGTAGATGTCTTGAAGAGGGCGGAAGTTATTTTATACATTTTTGGAAGTTAGTGCTCGAAGTATTAATACGGAAATTATAAAAATAGACTGTATTTGAACAATAATTTAAACGTAAAAATGGTAACTATTAACAAGAAATACTTAGAAATAAATAGCAGATAAATAACTAATAATTTAGAATGATTAAGATAAATGAACTAAGATGCACAAATAAAATAATAAGTATAAATAAAAACTGTATAGGGACGCGGAACTGCTGCTCGTATATGAAGACGTACTGAAGTATAATCGTATAATCATCCCCTCTTCCAATCGGGCGAAGTTTATATATTAGTGTTGACCACACTCACACCAAGACATCTGTCCTAGTGTGCGACCTTGGTTAGTTTGGTGACCACCGATTTAGGTCAGTGGCAAGCCTTAGCGGTGCTTGCTTTGATGACAGCAGCTGGCTACCGATTTAGGTCAGTGGCCAGCCTTAGCGGTGCTTGCTTTGATGTACGGGTATTTACCCTTGGTTTGTTTGTTTGCCCGCGGTCTTGTCTTGAAGTCAGGCAGCTGGCTAGGCCACTAGTTGTAAAGTATTCTTTCTTTGTTATCTGTTGTGAAGGTTTGACATTGCTATGACTTTGCCATGTCATTACACATGAATTAATGGCTAGTCTGACCGTAGACTCGCCCTCCCCCCATTCTCCGAAAAGAAAGAAGAAGACAATGAACGACTCGGAAGCTTAAAATCCCATAAAAAGTTTTTAACCCAAAAGTGAAAATCTTACACTACAATTCAAGAATGCACAAGTTATCAGAGACATTTTCCGTGGTAGCGTGCTCCATTTTGTGGTCATCGACCGGTTTCGAGCGTCCTCCCATCTTCAGGATACGTTTGTCAGACAGTGTGATAACACAGACTTGCACAGAGCAAATTCAGTTTATACACTGACTGGTCTTTTTAATTGCATTTAGAACTAATTTAATTATTCCGCATGAACATAATCCATTGGAATACAGGAATTATTATAATTGTCTTTTATCATATTTGTTTATCTGGTTTTATTATTATTTTTTTTTTAATTCTAAAAGTGAACGAGGAAATAATCATATCAAACAGATTAATCATCTTTCAGTGACAGATATGCATCTCTGATTATAAATTTCGAAAATGTGAAAGGAATTTTAGATAGTCCAGGAAATTTTAATAATAATTATTTAACTAATAATGATTTTATTAATAATAATAATAAATTGTGAATGTTAGAACTGCTAAAATAACAAGAACACATAAAGTAGATTTATTTTTATATCAGGGCTATTTTATTATTACATTTTTTTTGTAAAATTTTGCACACTGTAATCTAACAACACTTTCATATAGTTAGTATTATCTCGCGCCCAAATGTTTACTTTTACTTGTTTAATAAACAGTGTGTACGCTTCAGTTTTTATCTATTACGACTAGTAATTTGTTTTTGTTTTTTTTGTAGCTTCAAATTTAACATATTTTTGCTTTTTAAAGCACTTTGATTAATTTAGAAATCTTTTCTAAATTATTAGAGAGGTGTAGTTGAAATAAAATCAATTCAGTTACAATGTAACTTAATTTTTGATTTATTCACGTAATAAATCTTAATGAAACACATTGATTTCTTTTTTTTCTCATTGAAACTTATTACAATTGATAATAAACTTTCTTCAAACTCGAGTTAGTGTCTCGGAGTCAACGGCGAGGAGGTCACCTTTGTTTTCTTGATAGAAGATATTGGGACTTACGAAGAGTTTTGGAAATGTCACAAACGAGAGATGTCAGCCAAATACTAGAAGTGTACTTACTTCGACCCGGTAAGTAGTAAAATAATGCCTATTTTTTTCAGGCGGGCTTTCAGTGCGTGGACGGTGGCGGAAGCATCTACTTTACTAATAACATTTTTTAAACAAATATAAAATTTAGCAATTATACGTGGGACTCGAACTGGGGTCCTCCCCATTACAAGTCTATGCTCATAACCACTACACCAACATCCGCGCATGTAATAAGCCACGAATTAAAAAAACTCTGTTGTGAATCATTTATACAGACTTTCTCTTGCTGCATTTACTTTCTATATTAAAACTTATTATATAATTATAATCACCAAATTTTCTTTATACTTGAATTAGTTAGTAGTTAGTAGTTGCTCTAACAAAAATATAGAGATACTGATAGGGTCGCCAAAAGGACAATTTTTAAGAGGACATTCCCTTTTAAACGATTTTTGTTGTTGTTCTATTTCTTTTTTATTTCATACTTAAATGTTCTATTTTTAATTTCATTAACTTTTCTTTACATCAAACTGAAAAGAAATTGAAAATATATTAGTTTTCTTTATATATATTTGTTCACTAGTGATGTACACTAGTTTTCCTACAAACATCATTGTGAATGAAGGAGGAATGCTTTGATCAGTTTTCAATTTAAAGATGTTCTAGGAAAAAAAAGAAGAAATTAATTAACTGCCTTAAGTGAGCAGAATACTTTAAATTATATAAAGCTGAATTTCATTGTGAAATTCGTCAATACTTTTCTGCAATCCTGGCCAAAAAAAAAAACGAATACAATAAGAGTCGATGTTTAAGTTCCATGGACTAAACAGAGAAGCAAATTAAAAATTTCCACTAAAAGCAGTATTGTGAGCGTATTGTATAAGTGTAAAAATATTACATGCCTAGTATTTTATAAGTATATAGAAGGGGAAAGGATTAGTTCAGTGGTTAGCGCAGTGGACTCCCACGCAGAGGTCGCGAGTTCGAGTCCAGCTGTGGATGCCCTTAGATTTTCTCTTCCTAAGAGCCCCTCTACAGTTCACTGTCGGGGTGATGGGCAGAGTTGACTGTAACGAGAGATAACTGTCCGGAGGCCGGCAGTGCACTAGAAGGTTCCGGGCGCCAGTGACCATAGATGTTGACTGCTTCAAACTACTTACTTTTACTTTTACGGCGTTTCCCTTCGTTGAGAGTTCGCCTCAAGTCAGCTGGTCTCTCCCCATCATCTTCTCCTCTATCTCTTCGTCCCATCGACGTGCTGGTCTTCCTCTTTTTCTCCTTTCAGAAGGGGCCCAATTCCGTACTCTTCCGGCCATCTGTCTGGGGCCATTCGTCGCACATGCCCATACCATCTCATCTTTCTATCCATTACTTTTTGATTTATCCTTTTCTCTATGCCCATTTCCATACAGTATAGCCTCATTCCTTATCCGGTCCGCTACTTCAAAGTAAATATATATATATATATATAAGACAATGAAAAATCTTGCGTAAAATTAGCGCTGTACAAAAATAATATAGCAGCAAACTGATGAAAATGGGGATGAATATAACAAAAAAATTATATATTTTTTTTAATTTTTATATTTATATTTTTATTTCATAAAAAATATCTTCAGTATATCATATTTATGTTTTTTTAATTTTTTTTATATGCATTATTTATATTTTATTAGAAAATATGTTCAGTGATATTAGCATTATATATATTATATATATATATATTTTTATTATTTATGAATATTACAAAATATATTGTAACATGATTTGTATTGGGGGGAGGGGGTAAATTAAATATGTTAATTAACAATTAATTATTATAGTTTATATTTTGATCTTCTCAAAAGGGATCTCGTGAAGTCTGTGTTTATACAGAAATTGGAGAGGATGAAAAAAGCAACTAAATATATAGATTCACAAAATATATAATTAAAATAAACAATATATGTCAAAATAAGTAAATATCATAATCATATTTTATACATATTTACTGACTTGAAAAAGGTTGGGTTTCTTGGAGCATTTGCACCACTCATTACTGTACTCATGGCTTGTTCTAATGACAGATTTCACTCTTTTAATGGTATAAATTTTGAACTGACCTCCCTCCCTGAAAGGGTACACCTTATATATTCTACCTCCACCCTGGGGAAAGTGAGACGAGGAAAATTCCCTTTGTCCTAAATAAATGTAATGATAGGGGTAGGCCAGGTATCTCTGACTCAACTAACTGTTTCTTTTGTGCCTTTCAACCTTCAGAAACCCCAAATTTATAAATATATACATTGGAAAAATTGCCCACTTTAAAATCATAAGATATTTAACGAGTCTTTATTTCGATATAATTTATTCTAATATATGCTTAATTCTTCCAAATATGTATACATAATAATATTACTTTTCAATTTTATGCATCTTACGTAGTATCTCTTATTATGCATTTATTATATTTTTAAAACAACATTGTTTTGTTCTCTTATATTCTCTTTTTCTACCCTTAAAATCTATTAAATGTTATCTTTATTCAGCCTTTCCATCTGGCTAACCTAGACTTTGGGAGGACCTATGTACCGTTCCATGGCAGTTTGCTCTTGAAGTGATAATATTTCCATTGACGACATAATTCAGAAGACAGCGCCAATAACATTGAACAAAATTCAATAAATTTGAAAATTTTCATATATTTCCATATTTTTAAATTTTGAGATATTTTGTTCACACGTACACACAGATAGAGAAAGAGTGTATGTAAAAGTTCAAAATAGTAAATACAATGCCATCTAGTGTCAGTTATGTCTATTTTATATATTGTAACCATCTCCCAATGGGAGTTTTTGTAACTATTTGTACATTTAGATTTGACAGTTCCGTTTCTAGGAATTACTACACACTGTGAGAATGACAATTCAATATTTAGTAATTGTACACCAGTATATTCAGTTAAAGGTTGTGCATATCACATTCAGTTTGACATTATTTGTTCATTTGCATCAAAATCTATATATCAATTGGAGTTATTCACCTAGTCCACCGGCAGTCATCATCATCAATACATAGGATACGGTCAATACATAGGATGACTTTACCAAGTCATCTTGTGAATATTATAAATTTAATATTCTTAACCGGATGTTTCCCAGAAAAACTAAAACTGAATAGAGTAATTCCTGTTTATAAAAAAAGCGATAACAAAAAGGATTGTTCGAATTATAGATCAATTTCCATTATTCCAATTTTTGCAAAAATAATTGAAAAATTAGTTGAAAAAAGATTAAGAAGTTACTTGCATAAATATAATTTAATAAACAATAAGCAATTTGGCTTTAGGAAAGGCACCTCTACTATAGATTGCATTCTTGAATTACTCTCAAACCATGTTTACCCGGCATTTGAATATAAACGGAGTGTTATTGCCAAGTTTCTTGATTTTTCAAAGGCGTTTGACACTATCTCTCATGATTTGCTCATTGCTAAATTATCAGTATATGGCATACGAGGAGTTGCGTTGCAATTTTTCAAATCATATCTTATTGGTAGGTGTCAGATTGTTGGCGTTAATGGCCATAAGTCCAAGACAATGAGTATAGCAAGTGGAGTTCGATTTTAGGACCTCTCCTTTTCGTCCTTTATGTAAATGATTTACCTTGCATCAAAAACGTAGAGGTATTACAATATGCATATGACACAGCATTGGTCACTACTGGTAAGAACTCCATGGAATGCAATAAGGATGCTGAATTAGCGGTAAACCGGTTAGCTAAATACAATGCGGAAAATCATTTAATAATGAACGCGTCAAACACACAGGAATTAATCTTCTCACTAAAAGAAGAAAAGGGTGCGCTATCTAGGTATAATACTAGATACTAAATTAAATTATGGCCTTAATTGAGAAAAATTTTGAGAAATAAAGTAGACTGTGTTATTTGATGAGACGACTGACTGACGGACTGACCATTGAAGGTCTGAAGACGGCCTACTATGCGCTGTTCCATTCAATCATGACTTATGGCATAATGTTGTGGGGAAGCGCGCCACTAGCGGTGAATGTGTTTAAGTATCAGAAGAAGGTAGTTAGAATAATATGCAAGGTTAGAAAGGATACGAGTTGTCACGAATTGTTTCCCGATTAGGCTTTCTTACACTATCCTGCAGCTACATCCTTAAATGTGTGTATTTGTACTGGAAAATCCAAATAAGTTTCGGCGTCGAGGCGAAGTACGTAACATTATGACAAGGCAAAACTACTTATTGGAGGTGCGTGCACATCAGACTTCAAAAGTTGGAAAAAGCCCACTATATATGGCCGCTGAAATCTACAATTGTTTGCCTGAGTCTTTGTTTCAGGTGAGCCTATTAAGAAATAAATTTAAAAAGGAACTTTAAAAATATTTACTAAATAAAAATTAATACTCCATAAACGAGTACTTCTGTAAATGATTGAAACTTTTCTTTTTTTGACACTGTTCTGTAACTTTGGTGCTGTATGAATAAAGTATCTATCTATCTATCTATCTATCATCAACAAAGACTAGATAGAACATTGGGGCAAGAAGAGGCATTTATATTCATTGGTCCGCAGCCCACATTCCCAAAAAAACCATTTATATGGCGATATACTAGTATATAGAAATATTTGGTGCAAGTTAAATTTTTCCGAGTAGTAGAGTTTAGGGCGGCTCTAAAGGAGCTGGTATGTCACGCTTCTCTCAAGTGTCGTAATTTTTTCTTTCTTTCACTCTTGGTAAGAGGAGTTTTGCTATCGCGCCACATTTTCGAAATTGAATTTTTTTACGAAAATCTGGAGTTAAATTGTTGTAGGGGATTATCGCACTGCGACCAGAAAGATCTATTGCACCCCCCCGGAGCCTTCTTAGTGCACTGCCGGCTTCCAAGGAGTGTTCTCTAGCTACAGACAACACTCCTCATCACCGGACAGTGAGTTGAAGAGGCACTAGGAAGAGAAAATCTAAGGGCAGCATGCTATATTCGAACCCGAGACCTCCACGTTGGTAGTCCAGGACGCTATCACTGAGCTAATCCCCTCCTTAAATCTGGAGTGATCCACAGAACTCTTTTAGCAGCAATTAGCGAAACTAGAAAATTTTAAATCTTGGATTTTTATGAAATCACAATATAATGTATAATTATTTAATAAAATAACTCTTAAATTTAACACGAAATATTCCAATTATATTTTTTTTAAAATATTTATGAAACTCTAAAGAGTCCAAAAAAAATAAAAAAAATTCCAAGTCGAGATATTAATATAAAATGAAACTTTCATTATCTTTTGTTAAATGTTGTCACATGACTATGTTATATTTAATTGAAGATAAAATACTAAATTAACGATAAAATAATAGTAATAATAAAACATTCATTTTCAACAAAACTAGGTGCACACATCTTTACTTTACAATTTACGTGATATTAGTTTGCAGATTATCAGGCAACATTTATCATTTAAGTGCCAGGTGAAACGCTGGCGCTGCAGTGATTTCGTTTCCGGTTCAATGCGGTTGCTTATTCCGGTAAATATAGTGACTTGTATTTGTGACGTCACATCGCTAATATCATGTAATCATTTGCAAATGAACTACCAGATGTGCAAGGAGGGTGGAGAAGAATAATAAGTTTATAGTAATATTAAAAATTCAATTTTATCTGTTAATCTGTTATGGAAATATATTAAGATAGCCATAATGTTTCTGAAATATGTAAAAAAAAAATTTAAAGTGTAATATATATATAACTCAGACTAATATATATATATATTTCTTCCACATATATATATATATATATATATTAGTCTATATATATACAGACGAGGTGATGGTGGTACCTGAGTGGCAAAAATAAGCTTTCATATTAATCTATTAGAAGAACATTTGACAAGTCTTTTATAATTTCTGATATTTCCAATATTTCAATTATCTTTATAGAAACTATTTGATGTAATTACTTAGATCAGTTGCGATGTTCAAAACAACTTAATTCATACTTGGAAATAACTCTTGTATTACTTTCTCTTACTCCTAGTAAAAGGAAGTATTGTAATCGTGTGAAATTATCGATATCGAGTTTTTCACCGGAAATATCCGTTTTGAAGTCCCCTGAGTCCAAAAAAGTGGTTTTTAGCAAATAGTCTTTGTGTGTGTGTGTGTGTGTGTGTGTGTACCGTAGAAAGTTGAAACTTGATATTCCGTTTAGGTATCACCATAGGACTTGACAGTACGTTATCTGTCTAAATTCCTCAACGGAAGTACCACAATACTAGTTGTTTTTTTTTACTTTTTTGGAATTTTCTTAAAAATGGATCCAACGATTTTCTTGAAACTTCGTAAATAAACTACGCATATAAAGATGTACAACTTTTATTTAAAACATTTCTCTGGGAAAATTCATTTAAGGGCACTTTTAGGGGAGGGGTGGGTTTATGTTTTTCTCTAAAGTGCATAGTTGATTATACAATTCTACCATCCAAACAAAATTAATTAGAAATAAATAGATGGCCAAAATTCGGAATTTCAAAAAAAAAAAAATGTAAACCGGAAGTGCGCTTTTTCTGAACAGTTTTTCAGTTTTCGACGAATTTCATTAAATGTGGTATACTAACTACATAAAACTAATAAAATTTGTCAATCTCAATTTTGAAAACTGGAGTAAAAGAAACTTGTGTGAGTGTTTCACATCAGATTTTTTTTTTCCATAAATTTATCTATTACAATTATTTTCACAATATTTTTCTTTTGAGTTTTCTGGAATTGGTCAAAATTATATGATTCGTTAACAGCGTCTAATGGCTGCCAAGGCTATATATACGATTAAAACAATTTTGCTAAAAGATAACGTCGTGCCCACTTATTCAACCCACATTTCTTTTTTTTTTAGTGTACAACAGAATCCGATAATTAAATAAATAAATAAATAAATAAAAAATTATGAAGAACAAGCTACAATAGATATTGTAAGAATATAATCTTTTTATAAAAAAAAACAAAACAAAAAAATGCTAGGGATAGATTGTTATATCAATGAAATGATTACGGATATATAAAAAAAAAAAATATCAAATCACTTGATTTTTTTAGAGTCTCAATGTATATTTGTGAGATATTCTACTCACGTTCACGTAAAGGGACTGGAAGTGTTGTTCCCGTCTCTTGCTAGTTCTGATTTATAAATAAAGTAGATTCAAGGGAAGATGATGAAAACGAATTACCAACTACATAAAGAATAAACTTCGTTTTATATCAAAATATGATATATATAAATCAAAGCAAAGTTCTCAGTCATCGCAAATATGGATCGTGGAATCTACAAGTATTTCAAATAAAAATTAGGTTTTCTAACCAATTTTACTTAGAATTTTTGTATTATATCTGGGCATTTTTTTGTCACTAGTAGTTTTGTCCTAAATGTAGAGAAGGGGTAGTCCCTTTAATTACCCTCTCCAGTCAGTCACTAACTAACGCTCGAATAAGCAAGTTGTATGTTGCGGCATAGTCTACTTGTACAGTTTAGACCACTTCCGCTTTCCTTACATGAAAACCCAAATATTGCCACTTCTGGTTTTCGTCGGCGTTAGTGTTATTAAGTGAATCACTATTTTACACTCATACGAGCAATATATGCAGTAGACAGCACATTCTACTTATACAGTTTAGACCGCTTCCGCTTTCCTTTTACGTGAAAACCCAAGTGTTGTCACTTCTGGTTTTCGTCGGGGTTAGTGTTGGTCTCTTGTCGAGTGAGTGTCTCCGGATTCTCCCGGCCTGCTAAGGTTTATTGTACAAGCACATGGTCTACTTCCGGTTGCTTCTCCGGCCTTGCAGTTTCCAGGAGCCCGTTTAAATGATTTATCAAGATTCATCAGCAGTAGTGGATCAAGACTCTGGAGTTACAGGCACATAGGGTCTTATTTCCTTTTCCTAATTTCCACTTCCTTGACCCCCCAATATGGGCTAAAGGACTTGAGTCGAACCGCACTAACGTTAAAGGTTTCTGCGTACAAGGTAAGCGCCATTCCTTTTGGCTTGTTGAAGATAATAAATACTTTTGCTACTTATTTCAAATTTAATCTAATATTCATTTCGTTTATATTATATGAGCCCATTCGCTCTCTCTTTATTCAATCTCTCTGTATATATAGTCCACTTAATATTTTCACCCCTTTTCATTTATTTTCATTTCCTTTTATTTAACGGAACCCACCGGAGGGACTGGAAAGCCTATAAGAGGCGCCCCCTCTCACCTTTTGATTTTATTTTATTTCCTGTTTTGTTTACTAAACAAATATACTTAATTCTTACATGAAAATTACTTTTGTAATTTTCGTAGATTTATCGATCACAATTAATTGTCACAATATTTTCCTTTTGAGTTTTCAGGAATTTGTCAAAATGATAAGATTTATGAACAGCGTATAATGGCTGTAATTAAAATTAACTAAATAATATAATAATAATACATATAATAATAATAAAAGAATTTGTTGACTGTTGATGAATTAACTTATGAAGAAATTTGGTGAGGATCGGTCAAGAAAAAACATTCAATTATGCCAACGTTTCGACAGAGTTTCCTGTCTTTATCAAGGCTTTAATATATAGATAGTCGTGAAGATGTGGAGAATGAATTTTTAAACATACACATTTTTTATATCGCAGAAACTTAAAAAAGAAAATTAAAAGTTACTTGTTTCTTGTCTTAAATCATCTACAGAAATGAAATTGGGTTGAATAGGCAAGTGAAAGGGATTAGAGAAAATTTTTAGGGGTGGGGTAGATGAAAGGGAATTCTAGAAGGTCATGTTTTGAAAAAACCGTTATACAATCGGACAAATTCATAGTATCATTACGAAAACGAAAAGAAAATTTCTTTCTTTTGTTATATATCACTTCTAATACATTTTTTTTCTGTTAGTTTCTTTTGCAAGTATTTTTGTTTTAGACAAATCAAATTTAAGATTCTTTTCCCTAAAATGTTTCGTCAGTGCAGTAATATTGTCTTTGTGTTATTTATTTCTGCAGTCGTATCCATATTGGTACATTCCATTATTTTAGTATTGTGTAGTTTGACCAACATAAACAGCTGGACATTGTGTACAGTCTATCTGGTAAACGAGGTCTGATTGTAATTTGTTGGGTGTAGGGTCTTTAAGTTTGCTGTATAATTTGTTAATAGTGTTAGTGCATTTATGGGCTAAAATGATATTAGAGCTTCTGAAAATTTTCACATCTTCTCTGAATTCTTTCTCCAAATCTTCACGACTTTCTATATGTAAGTTTAAAATTATTTTTTTAAAAACATTTTTTTGTTTCGTTTGTTTTTATTTTTATTATTCTGCACTTTACAGTATTATTAATGCATTGTGGTTCCTCGTATTGTTTTTTTAGATTAAAGCCTTGATAAAGACAGGAAACTCTGTCGAAACGTTGGCATAATTGAATGTTTTTTCTTGACCGATCTCACCAAATTTCTTCATAACTTAATATATAATAATAATAAAACAATAATAAATAAAATATAATAATAATATATAATGACGTAACTAAAATAACATTAGATACTAATAAACAGGGTGTCTCTTAAACGGGCCACTTTTGAAATAACTCTTAAACGAAGAAAGATATCAAAAAAGTGAACATAACGTTTGTTGAAGTATTGGCGCTCGAGTTTATGATGGTGTTAATTGTATTTTATTTTATTGCCGCCTTACACTTGAAATCGGTGAATGAAAGTTGCGATTTCTTTTTGACCCCCACATTTTACTACTGTATTGAAAAGTACTAAAAAATGAACAATAATGCCGTTAATTTCACTTCAATATTTCAAACCGTTGCCGAGATATTCAATCATAAAGATTAAATTTTCGTCGTTTTTTTCCCTATTTCTTTGTTTCATAAACTAAAATTAAAAGTGAATTTTCTTATTAATTTCTCATAAATAAGAGAGTTCAAATGCTGACAACACTTAAAACCTATTTTAGTACCATAAGGGACTTAAAAATCAGGTAAAACATCATTAAAACAAAACAGTATTCCAGTTTATTTACAAAAATCTATAGACAAAATTTTTCCTATTTATTCAAAATGTCCTCCTCGGCTTGACCGGCACAAGCGCTGTCGCTGCCCAACAGATGAAGTTGCTAACCGTATCATGTCTGCCGGAATTGCTATGCAGGTTTGGATTCAGTCTTCTATAAGTGCTTCTGGATTTGTTGGTTCCCTGACATAAATTTTTTCTTTGAGATATCCCCCCAAAAAAATCCAAGAGGGTTTATATCTCCGAATTGGCGAGGAGAAAAGTGAATGAGATATTCAGTAGCCACTGTATCGGGAGACAGGGACCGATAAGCTGGCCTTCCATATCGCCTTCTAGGTCATTTTGAATAAATAGGAAATATTTTTTTTATAGATTTTTGTAAATAAACTGGAATATTGTTTTGTTTTAATGATGTTTTACCTGATTTTCAAGTCCCTTATGGTTCTAAAATAGGTGTTAAGTGTTGTCAGCATTTGAATTCTCTTATTTACTAGAAATTAATAAGAAAATCTGCTTTTAATTTTAGTTTATGAAACAAAGGAATAGGAAAAAAAATGACGAAAATTTAATCTTTATGATTGAATATCTCGGCAACGGTTTGAAATATTGAAGTGAAATTAACGGCATTATTCTTCATTTTTTTAGTACTTTTCAATAAGTAGTAAAAAGTGGGGGTCAAAAAAAATCGCAACTTTCAATCACCGATTTCAGGTGTAAGGCGGCAATAAAATCAATAAAATCAAATAACAAACCATCATAAACTAGAGCTGCCAATACTTCAACAAACGTTATGTTCACTTTTTTGATATCTTTCATCATTTAAGAGTTATTTCAAAAGTGGCCCGTTTAAATGGGACTCCACGTATAATAATAAAAATAGCAAATTATAGAAATTTAAATATGAAAAATTAAATTAAACATTTAAACATTTTCACAAAATGGAAATTTCGTTGATTTGCATTTCATCTGATTGGTCAATAAATCACTTTGGTGATTTATATTTAGGTTTGCTTATCACAATTTTTCAAACCATTTCCTGTGTTATCTAAGGGCTCGAATGGCCTGCCAAGTGAAGTCTTGTTTTACGTTTCTCTTAATGGACCAGCTAAAACATAATGGTTGTATACTTTACTGGTGTTATTGTTGCCTTTTTTTCATTAATGGATTGATTGATGCTCCACTTACAGCCATTCATGTTTTAGATAACTATTCTTACTTTCACGTACCACTTCGTCAGAATCAACTACAAACATGAAACACCAAAACATCGCACTACTAATCTATCTTCTGTTTCGCTAATATCTTCATCTTCGTCTTGAACATCTTTAATTTAATTCTGCAATTTCTCCACCGTAAGAAAACTTGTTTAGGTTCTATTTTATTTATACTTATACAGGGAAATATAATTGAATAAAAAAAAATTAAGAAAAATGTTTACTTTAAAAAATAAAATGAATCAGTAATAATTATTTTCAAATTCTTTATATTTCTAATAAATTTAATTTATTGTTCTAAAAAAAAATATATTAGAAAAACTCAATAAAAAAACAAACAATTAAAATGAGAAGTATTTAGGCAAAAAAAAAAAAATGCGACCAATGAATATATTTGTTGGAGATAGCCGAACATTTTTTTCGAAATAGTTTCAATGATTTACTTACTTTCGTATTTTTCTGATAAGAGAAAATACTGAAATTGTGTTCCGAAAATATATTTATTAAGGTTCTCGAAATACGAAAAAAAAATTTTTTTAGTGTATTAATGTGTGCGTGCGTGCGATGTGTGGGTAGGTTTGAACAAAATATCTCATAAACGAAAAATTATAAGACGCTCAAACTTAAGTAATCCGTTAAGTACTATGATCGCATGGAACTCAAAGATTTCGGACAAAAGACGATCAATTGAAAATGCCACCATAATTGAGTGTTTTTTTTTGTTTTTTTTTTAATTTTTAAGTTTTGTGAATTTCATGGTAACGGAAGTAGCCAACTATTTTCTTTAACTCCATATACTATCTACATATATAATTACTATTGTTTAAAACATTTTCCCGGAAAAATTGGAGTTTCGGGAGGGATCTGAGGGAACAGCAGCGTAATGCTTTCCACTAAAGTACAGTTTAGTGCAATGTATGGTTCTATCACCTATATGATATGCCTAGGCATTTCATACATTAGTTGAAGACGTTAGGCAGTGTGTTGTATGTACATCTTTGGGAGAATTAATAAATATAAATTGTATCAAAGTATATCCTTGTTAAATATTTTATGATTATAAAGTAGGGAATTTTTCCAATGTACATATTTATAAAGTTGGATTTTTTTTAAGGTTGAAAGGCACAAAAGAAACAGTTAGTTGAGTCAGAGACACCTGGCCTACCCCTATCATTACATTTATTTAGGACAAAGGGAATTTCCCTCTTAACTTACTTATTTCATTTTCTCCACGTTGGAGGTAGAATATATAAGGTGGACCCTTTTAGGGAAGGGAGTCGGTTCAAAATTTATACCGTAAAAGGAGTGAAATCTGTCATTAGAAAAAGCCATGTTACAGTAGTGAGTGGTAGAAGTGCCCCAAGAAACCCAACCTTCTTCAAGTCAAAAATTGAAATATTTGTAAGTTTTATAAAAAGCAATTATTCCCAAATGACACACACTTAGGTTGTTATATCATAATATTATATTTATTTAATTTTGACATATTTTGGTTATTTTAATTATATATTTTCAATCTATATATTTAGTTGTTTTTTTTCATCCTCTCCAACTTCTGTATAAACACAGACCTCACGAGATCCCTTTTGAGAAGATCCAAATATAAATTATAATAACTACATATTTAATTCCCCCCCCCCCCCCCCCAATACAAATCATATCACAGTGTAGAATTTAGCCCAATTTCATACTTTGCCACCATTCTATAGAAGCAGGCAAAGTTACCATCCCTGTACAGCTAGAGCGATTACATCATTTTTGTGAGGTTATAAGTTCAGACTTGAAATATCAAGCATTTTTGTGTACTCTATCGGTATATTTTTTAACAATATATATGAAACTGACCAAACACTTCTTCATAAATTTTAAATTCCCATCATCCGTCCTTCTCCCTTTCACCCACCTCGTTGATGGGCGGAACCTTGCGCGGACTGCGATAGTGAAGCGATGACAGAATGTAGACTGGCTTGGAAGCTAAGAACGATGTCGTCTCTCCTGGCTGCTTGTGAATCTTGAATGAAGGTTTCATAAATATACATCACATCGAATCCGTTCTCTCAATGTTTTGTCACTTATCTAGTGTAGGAGTAATTCACTTAAATATACCTATGTGATCAAAAATATACTTATGTGCGAAGGAAAAAACCAACAAAGCCAGTCACCACATGTAGAGGGACTTCATTTGGCATAGTATGTTTGCAATACTGGTTAAGTTTTTAGCATTCAGCAGAATCGATAATCGTCAGAAACTAAGGTACAAAGTATCCTCAGAGCGGTTTGTTTTGGGTCCTCTTGGTTCCCTCTCCGTAAATGATTCCACTTATTCCATTTACACGGCTGCAACAGCAGCTGTGGAAGGGAGGGAAAAGACGTGCGGGCTAATGGGCAAGATAGATGGAGGTAGAAAAGAGTAACACATACGCGAGTGGAGCAGAAAATAAACCTGTTTAAGTAAAATTATGTTAATAGAAATGAAGTAGCAAATAAAACTTATTTTCTTATTGAAAAAATTACCAAAACTTAAATCCTTTTAATGAGCACCAAGTAGTTGCATTGATTAATATTAGTTATATAAAAGAATTTATAGATCTTGATAGAAAATAAAATATGATATGTGATTGCTAATAATATTGCAAAAGGACACAAATAGTAACATTCCTTCGGTAAAATTTAGCATCAGTAACTCTCGGCCGAAATTATATATTGCCATTAATAGATGACAGGTTACAGGACTTTCCATACTTTGCCTAAGAGGGTGTAGACATTCCATAGAATGCCTAGGCAATCTATAGAATATCTAGCCCAAGTATGAAATAAAAAGAATATTTCTTACTTTGCCTAAAGTAGCTAGGCAATGTATGAAATCGCTAGCATTCTATACAATATTTGAAAATCATACTTTGCCGGTAACATATGCATTAGAAGTATTGGAAGTATTCCAAAGTGAAGAAAATGGGATAATCATAATTTCGACTTCACAAAATTGGTTGTTGTGTTTGTTGATATTTTCTCAAAAACTACAGTAACGATTTCCTTTTAAAAAAAACAAACAAATAAAACAAAGTGATAAAAGTAGTTAAATAGAAAGTTAAAATAAAAAGCATATCCAAATAATAAAACCAGCAGACATATTAACAGCAAACAAACCTTGTCGGGAAAAACTAGCCAAGTTATAATACATTTTTCCATTTCCTTTCTGAAATGTGAAACCAAATTTTATAAAAGCATTTTTAATTGGATTATTATTTTTAATTATTTGCATATTATGGTCTAGCAATTTGGGACGAATTCTTGTAACATTATATATTCATAAAATCAATCTGTTGATTGTTAAGTTTCCATTTGTTTTCTTACAAGTTTAGTGTGTACATAATAATGTTAACTTTTGTTTGTTTACATTAAAGGAGTATCATTTAATAATAATTTAACATGGCCTTTATTGACAAAACGGAGCAAGTTGGTGTATAGTAAATCATTCAAATAGTTGCTATAGTTATGTCTTCTCTAATATGCTTAATAGTTTGTATAAGAGGTTTACTATACATTCTGAGACATGTTCCATAATACATAATATCCAAATTACATAATATACTTATATCTATTGGCCCGTTCCTAACGATAAGCAACGCTTGTTTAGCACAAGATAGTCGTTCAACAAAAGGCGAAGTAAAATAGTTGAGTAAAGTAAAAGATAAAAGACAATCACAAAAATAATCAAAAGCGTTTTATTTGATCCATTACAATTTATGAACTTCTAATTATTCATTCAACTGGAAGTTGATTCAGTTCATTTTTTTTTTTTTTTTGCAATTTTCTCAAAAAATGGCTGCAAAGATTTTCTTTTAATCTGTATCAACCAAACATATAATGAGCTACAACTATTATTTGATATATTTTCCGAGGAAAATTCATGTAAGGTTTTTCTTTTAGGGGGGATGGTGAAAGGGTGAGGTTATGCTTTCCACCTCAACTGCAAAATCTTAAAATTTTAATTAAAAGTCAATTTTATCTTATGATTGTATCATCCATATAATATTAATGAAAATTAAATTTGTTGCCAATATTCAGAATTTGGAAAAAAAAAGTTGGTTGACCGGAAGTGTTTTTTTTTTTAAGCATCGATGTATAATGGAAATTGCTAAGCAGATTTGGATTAAGTCTTCTCTAGGTGCTTCTTGAGTAACTGGTTTCTTGGTATAAACTTTTTCTTTGAGATATCGCCAAAGAAAAAAAAATCAGGAGAGCATAGATCTGGATGGCCAGCTTGCCGGTCCTAGTCTCCGGACCCAGCTGTTACTGAAAAAGTCATTCACTTCTCTCCTCGCCACAAAGGCATAGTGCGCGGGACAACCATCTTGTTGGAACGACATTCTTGTTCTGACATTCAATGGTACATGCTCAAGCAACTGTTGTAACTCTTGGCGAATAAAATTAGCGTATTCTTGCCCATTTAAGGTACCTTGGCGGAAAGTATGGGCCAATAGTTTTGTCTCCAACCATTCCGCATCAAACAGTAACCTTCCAGATCGCTAGATTTAAGCCCTCTTGATTTCTTTCTTTGGGGATATCTCAAAGAAAAAATTTATGCCAAGGAATCAACATAACTCGAGAACATTTAGAGAAGACTTAATCCAATCCTGCTTAGCAATTCCGGTAGACATGATATGATTAGCAACTTCATATACTGGGCAGCGATTGCGTTGTGCCGTTTAAGACCAGGAGATCGTTTTGAAGAAATAGGAAATATTTTTTTTATAGATTTTTGTAAATAAACTAGAATATTGTTTTGTTTTAATGATATTTTACCTGATTTTTTTTAGGCCTAAAATAGGTTTTTAAGTGTTGTCAACATTTGAACTCTCTTGTTTATTAGAAATTAATAAGAAATTCCGCTTTTAATTTTAGTTTCCGAAACAGAAAAATAATAAAAAAGACGAAAATTGAATTTTTAAGGTTAAATATTTCGGCAATAGTTTGAAATATTGAAGTGAAATTTACGGCATTTTTCTTCATTTCAATACAGTAGTAAAAAGTGGGGCTCAAAAGGAAATCGCCACTTTCAGCCACCGATTTAAGGTGTAAGGCGGCAATAAAATCAAAAAACGTTAACACCATCATAAACCAGAGCGAAAATACTTCAACAAACGTTATGTTCACTTTTTAGATATCTTGCTTCGTTTAAGAGTTATTTCAAAAATGGACCGCTTAAATGGGACACCTGTATATAGCTGTAATTGTGGGAGCAGCCCAAGACTTCGTCAATGGGCGTTGCGCTATTCAGCAATAATAGTTTTACTATTTTATTAACAATCCACGAATTCTTTCTGGATCATAATATTGTTTTGTTTACATAATTAAACAAATAATTCTTTTTTTATAGATTTTTAAGCATTTATATTCTATGAAAAAATGAAGTACACTCAGCTATCAACAAAAAAAAGAAATAGTTTTACCAAATAGGTGGTCTCTCTAAAAAAATTCAAACGGTAACTGTGGCATCATTTTTGGCGATTTTCTCCTAATACCGTTATACGAAATTGACGAATTTTCTAAATTTGATAATTTTGCACATTGAAGTTGCTTCAAATGCCTCAATGCGTTGGTATAGTGGCTAGCGCACTCGCTTTTGCTAGGAGAATTCAGGGTTCGATTCCCGTCTAGGCAAACTCGGTATTGACCCAGCATCGTGAGGTTAGCTCAGCTAGTAGCGCTCCTAGGTAGCGAAGGTCAGAACTAAATGGTGAGGAACCGCTCCCCAATAAAAATCGCTGTCTAGCAAGCTTTGGTCTTTCATAGGCGCCATAGGTTTTTTTGTTTTTTTTTTAAGTTGATCCAATCAAAATTTGTATTATAGTGGTATGTATTGATTTTTTGCACATAGGCAAAGTACTAGAATGTGATTAAATTGTATACAGAAAACAGCATCTACATCAAACCTGAATAACAGTTGAATTGTGAATTCCCGGACACGCTAAAATCAACTTTTCCGAAAATGTTTTAAATTTAAGTGTTTTAGAAAAAAATAAAATTTTTTTAGAAAATTTTGGAAGTATTATTCGAGAAAATTATGAAAACTATTCTATAAAGACGCATTTCTAGTAGACAGTATCCAGGAATCTTCATTTCAGGACAGTATCTTCATGTCAGAGGTACAAATGGGAATATCAAACTTAAAGAGTCTGCTATTCTTCGTTCTGTAAGAGATTTTGGTCCAACATTCACACAAACACATACAGAACGAATTCGCTAAAATATTTTTTTTCGCAATGCGATACCTCGTTAACGTGTATTTCCATGGAAATTCTGTATCGATAAATTGACAATACTTTCTCTTGCTTCAATAAGTGAAAGTAAAAATTTATTATTATTAAATCCACTTATAATATATGATTTATCACAGTTCTGTTTCAATAATAGTATCTCTGTAATTTGTAACTTAACGAAAGAGTGTAAATACTTTAACGATAGAGTGTAAATACTTCACAGAGCCAGACTAAACTTTTAAACTGAAATGCTTTTAATCTTTTACATTCCATTAGGAACTAAAGTATTATTTGTCTAAAATAATAAAGAATTAATTTAAGAAAAAATAAACAATAGAAACAAAGACAAGGCAGATTCAAGATTAATCAAATGAAGCTGAGAAGTTTACCACTTGGCCTTATTCATTTCATAAACATAAAATTATTCAAAGTAATAAGAATAATATTGGACTAAGAATAATACTGATGAATATTGAACCATAGTTTGAATAAAGAAATAAATAAACTCTGTTTTTTTTTGTTTTGTTTTGTTGCAAAATATTTTTTTCGTAATTATAAAAGATGGAAAGATCTCGAATTAAGGGATTCAGTGATATTTGTTTTCACATTTAACAAAAGAAATGTCAACACAAAACAAATTGCTTTGGAATATAATATGGAGACTAGGTTAGACAAATTTTGTATTTCAATTATTTGTTTATTTATTTGTAACTCACTAAAAGACAGTACCTGAACTGAAGCTCATAGCAATGCGTCTAGTTATACTCACTAAGAACAACAAGAGTACGGAAATACTTATGTTTCATTTATTCTGTAATTTTACGCTGCGCAAATTTAACGTATATGTTATTGAA
Organism: Triatoma infestans; assembly: GCA_011037195.1. Classification (NCBI taxonomy): domain Eukaryota; kingdom Metazoa; phylum Arthropoda; class Insecta; order Hemiptera; family Reduviidae; genus Triatoma; species Triatoma infestans. Next base: position 22,517 of record JAAEAF010006244.1, on the reverse strand, counting down.
CCATTCGCCACACAAAACTAGACACAGTAGATCCATTAGTAACCGCATCAAGGTGCTACCACTGAACACCCAAACGCACGTCAACTAGGCATTACCTTTTTCCTAATTACCTCACAATCCAACAATGTGTCATAAAAATGGATGGGTGTTTCCTACTCCGTCTTTCAAATTCCACAAAAGGGAGTCCGATTATATAGAGGTGTCTCTTTAAACAACTCTGGTAAGGGATTGTAGATTGTTGTAGGGGATTATTGCACTGCGACCTGAAAGATCTATTGTGCCCCCGGAGCTTTCTCCAATGCACAGCCGGCCTCCAAGCAGTGTTCTCTAGCTTCAGAAACACTGCCCACTACTGGACAGTGAGTTTTAGAGGCTCCTAGGAAGAAAAAAAATTTAAGGGCAGCATGCTGGATTCGAACCCGGAACCTCCGCGCTGCTAGTCCAGCGCTTCCACTAAGCTAATCCCTTCATCTCCCTTTGGCTTTCGCCAATTAATTAGGGACGGAGACCCTAGTTTGTGTACTGTGTTTGTCCTTATCTGTATAGTGTACAGTGTATGTAATTTAAGTGTATTGTATACTGTTCTGACGAAGTGCATGGAGTTCTGGGCAGTGATAACACATGGGGTCGCTACTCCCCAAGCAACTGCATGTAACAGATATCCCATGCGGGCTTAGTAAGGGATTCAACTAGATGCCTTAGAGAGATCAGTGTAAGACAGAGCAACATCTCACGATTAACCCGTCCGGACCCCAAATGAGCATCTTAGGCTTGGGCTATCTTAGATAACCCATTGAGCTCATCCATAGAGATTAATGCTTGGAGCTATCCATGCCCGAAAAAGGCATCTACTTTGGTTAAAGTCTCTAGCTCCGCTTGCCCAAGATTCCCTTACGTCTGGTACCCAGCATAGAAATACATCCTTAAAGGAAGAAAGCTCTTCCAGTCTTCCAAAACATTCTAATACCAAATAAAGACACATGAACTTAACGCCTTTCTTAGCTTGACTGATCGAGCAGTTACAATCACAATTTAAATTAGTGTACCCAATCACTAAAAGAATAGCATAAACCTCTACCTAGAAAACAGTGGTCTATCAAATGATTTCCTGTTTCCAAATAGGCCGCAATTCCAGACCCAATTTTAACCAATATTCTCTAGAAGACAAACTGATACTGTCAAGTCTTTAACGATATAAATAATAGTTATAGTTGACCGTTGTTATTAAACCTAGCAAAATGATTGCTATATTGTGTCAAAATCTTTATATTCTGGTATTAAAGAAAAGTCCATGTAATAGGGACCTTTAAAATCATTTCACTTCAGATGTGTTATTAATAAAGAAATTATTACCAGCGTTAGCAATTGTCTGTTCGTTTTTTACTAAGTATTAGAAGATTTTGTAGAAACCTCTAGGTCAATTATTGAGTACTATTTGGTTCGTAGTAACCTCTAAGAAATTATGATTTTGTTATGTAATAAATAAATGGCATATTAATCTTAACATTCTCCAGTCAACAAATTCCCTAAAGACTTATTATAGGTAGATTTATAAAATATTGCATTGACTATAAAGATTGACAATCAATTATTTGGGCAAACGCTGTTATATTCAGTACTTCACTGCTCTTGAAGCGATATGCCATCATCTCATATTGACAATATGATCCAATAATAGAACGGTGCATATCACACAACCATTAAAGTGTTCAGCTTAATTTTATAAAGTACTTGAATTGATCGATATGATTCTCACCCGTTTTTGAAAGATATTTATTACTGACCATTTATCAACATTTCAAAAAAACTCCTTCAGAAACATGTTTCATAATTATTTATAAATTTATTTACCTATTGTAGGCCGCAATTAGAATTTTGTGACGCGTGCCTTTATCTTTTATGGCTCCCTTTAAAATTGTTATTAATTATTATTACCGAAAAAAAGAACAAAGGTTTTAGAATTAATTAAACCGAGTTACATACGTATAATGCGTCCAAATTCTTATCCCGTCGTTGCCCACGTACAGTCCGATCTGAATTTATGGAAATATGGCTTTATAAGAGGAGAATTATAATAATAAATGCAGGTACATAACTTTCACCTAAGCTGTAATTTACCAGATTCTGTGCGGAGGAGAATTTGCGTATGGGCTCTAGGAATAGAGAGATATGCATCTTCTCGGACAGCCAGGCTGCGCTGAATGCACTTCGAGCATTCAGAATTACCTCTTCCCTGGTCAGGGAGTGTAGAGACTCCCTGGAGGTATTATCCCGGCACAACAAAGTTCGGCTAGTATGGGTGCCGGGGCATAAGGGGATTAAAGGTAACGAAATAGCCGACCAACTGGCCAGGGAGGGAGCGAATACTCCCTTCTGTGGGCCGGAACCTGTTCTGGGAATAGCCAAAAGCATGGCGAGGGCGTCTCTGAGAGAATGGACTCAGAGAGAGCATAATCGTCACTGGCGGCTAAGTACTGGGGCAAAACACGGCAAAATGGTCATGCCAGAGCTGTGTAGAAGAAGAACCAGAGACAGCCTGGGTCTAAGCAGGTATCAGATTTCTCTGATAACGGGCCTGTTTACTGGGCATGGTAGGTTCAAGAAACATCTGCACAAGGTGGGATTGGTGGATTTAGAGCCCTTGTGCAGACTGTGTCAGGAGGAGGAGAGAGCCTGCTGTTTGATTGCGTTACGAGATCTTCGGCACGTTGAGACCGGAGGAAATCGTACTCCAAGAAGGACTGGTGGGAAGGTTCTGGACCTCATGAAGAGGGGGGCTTCCTCTACTAGGTTTCGAGGGGTGGCACAATAAGCCTCAATAAGCCTCAATGGGAGGCTCCAGTGCCTGGTTTGAGTCCCCCCCCTGCATCATTCTTCTTCTTCTACATTAACCAGGTACCATCAACAAGGAAGGTTACCTTGGACTAAAGTAAGTAAAGTAAAGTAATGCCTATTTTTTTCAGGCGGGCTTAACGTCCAACTACCAAATTAGGGTCGTGGACGGGGGCGGAAGCTCCTACTTTACTCTTAACATTTTTTATACCAATATAAAATTTAGCAGTTATACGCGGGACTCGAACTGTGGTCCTCCCACTTACAAGTCTATGCTCATAACCACTACACCAACACCCGCCCCGGTTACCATGAACTATTTCTTGACAAAAGATTTACCTGGAACCACATAGCTGATAAAAAATGGCTCGAAACCAATGCCGCTATGAACTTCTTTCAAGACACTATGACTCTTAACACTCATTAAATAACAAAAAACTGTTATATTACTTATTCGTCCGATCTGAACTTATGGACAGAAATTGTGCGACCAAAAGTTCCAATGTGCAGAAATCCAAACCCTACAATCCTTAAAAATCCTTAGAAAAAGCGTAAATACTCCATTAATTGAGAAATCCATATCAAGCCATTAATTGAACTGTCTATAAAGACTGCAAAGGCTCCATTCCAACACCATCACAGAAGCAAAAATGGCTTAGAGATTTACTTGAATATTTTATGAATGAACTTGTTAGTGCAATGTCACCAACTGAGTTCAGAAAAACCAGTTATGTTTTAAGTAATATTGACATATTTACTGATTACAACCGTGTAGTAGCAAACTTCAATAAAAAAAAAAAAATCAAATAATTCGTTTTTGAAAACTTTAAATACTTCTCCTTCTCTGAAGAGCTTAATGGAGCCCCCCTATATTTTTGCATTTGGAAAAATGGTCAATCCATGTTTATATTTAAATTATGCAAATCTAGATCTGTATATAAAAAATCTTGGTATTTCGAACCGTCAATCAGACAAGAAAATCATGTGAAACGCTTTCAGATAATATGAATTATTAATAACCAACTAGGAAACAAAATGCTGAAATCAAAAAAATTACTGACTAATTAATAAACGAAAATAGTTTCACATTAAGGTTTTTAAATTGGAAATTGTACCATTAAAGTTCTTTGCCAATTAGCTTCAAGAAATATATAGATAAAAAAATGTACATATTTATATATATCCTCACCCCATAAACTTAGCTATTTAAAATAATGGGTTCTAGTTAACTCATATTCTAAGATATACAAATCGATTTCACTTAATTTAACCGTTACAAAGGAAAAGGAGGGAAGTAAGGTCTTTATCTCTCTCACTCTTCATTTTTCATAATAATTTTCAGAAATGAACGACCCTAGTATGAAACATGAAGTTATGTAAGCATACAAAAGAAGCTGTATATTTTACAAGCAGTCTTTGAGAAGTTATTTCCAATGAATATTGTAAGATGGAAGTTGTTACACAATTTCATATGATTTATTTCTATTTACCTCGCTTTGCTTCTACTTTTTTTTCTTTCGCTTTTAAAAGAGCAAAATAAGATGGTTCATATATTGCTCTTTTTCATGGATATTAGTTCTGCATGATATTCACCGATATTTTTGAATATTTTTATTGTGAATCATAAAATAATGGTAAATTTACCAAGCTCGCTATATGTCCTGCTGCAGCAGATAGCGTGATGGTGACGGATAGAGAACTTATTTTTATTAAATTAATTAAAACAAATGAAAAAAATAGGCCAAGATCGGGATTCGAACCTAATATTGCCCAATAAATTTCATCTTAAGCAAAATGTACCTTGCCACTCATCATCCTATTATCGCTTGTAAAAACTTGTTCAAATTTAAAATTTCTTTTGTGAATGTAGGCAATGGTTAGCAAGAAGAAAAAGATAAAATATATTGGGAAAATACATACTTTTTTCGCCCCCCCCCCATCCGCCACAGAGCAAACATTTTTGATAATTGGATCACCGACTGACTGTTCAGGAGGATGTGGTCAAATCAAATGTAATTTTTGGGAACGTTGAACGCTATGCAAACTTTGCTTCTCACGTATGGTCGGCCTGTTTACGAGAGTACTATTCTCTGTTTGTCTGAAACTTGGCTCACCAATGACTAAACATTTTTACCTGATTCTCTACAAGTATTCTAGTCTGTTTCTTCTAACACCACATAGAAGAAGATCACAAGGCCCGCGCCACTGGAGGTTTGGCTATCCTATATAACCCAAGTGTCTATTTTGTTAATGTTATTTTCAAAAATGAATATTTGTTATTAGCAATTAGAGAGTCTAATTCAAAATTTATAATAGGATTAATATATATATTAAACCAACTCTTGATCTTGACTATATCTCCCCTCTTCTGGAAGAAGTCTTTAAAAAGTTGAAAAGTAAATATGTAACAATGTAAACAATATTTATATTTGGCCGTTGTTAATTAAACAAGCTAAAAAATTAGTTGGCTATTGTCAAAAAAGAAAGTTTTTATTTTTTAAAAAGTTTATACGACGTTTCGGACAGCTTTGGATGTATGGATATAAAGAAAATTGTATGATAAAATTAAAACATTTAACATTCAACAATATTAAAAAGATATGATACCTGTTAAGGAAGAATGGAGATTAAATGTTGGGGGAGGTTATTGTTTGGTTGTAGAGTAAGGTATGCTTGCAAAGAAAACAGAGAGGGGAAATTTTTCCATGTTTCTCTACTTTCTTTGCAAGCATACCTTACTCTACAACCAAACAATAACCTTCTCCAACATTTAACTCTCCATTCTTCCTTAACAGGTATCATATCTTGTTAATATTGTTTAATTGTTATAATATGTTTTAATTTATCATAAAATTTTCTTTATATCCATATTTTTTTGTTTTGTAGTTTCTGAGGAAGGACACCAAAGGTGTCCGAAACGTCGAATAAACTTTTTAAAAAATAAAAACTTTCTTCTTTGGCTCCCCAGCCAACTAATTTTTTTAGCTTGTTTAAATATTGTCAACTAATTTTTTTAGGTTGTTTAAATATTGTAACAATTAATTCTTTTTAGGCGATGATTTTAATTGTAAGTTTGGCCAGTTGAATTAGTTTGATTTGGTATTTTTACATTAAACAAGATTCAGTTGTACTCGTACCAGTCTGGACGATATAGAAACAGGTTGTTAGTAGAAGCAATGGAAAATAATTCTTTTGTACTACTTAATGGGAAGCGGACCCCAGCGACTCTCCCGGCAGCTTCACTTATATTAATTTCAGAGGCTATTCAATGTTGTTGTATAAGGCCGCGCAATTACCCACTCTAAGACGCTCTCGGTTGTAAATATTTGTAGGAAAAGTAAAGTGGCGTAAAGGGAGAGCAGGAGTAACTTAACAACGCTTTAGTTTCTAGTTGTCTTCTTTACGGGGTTCAAACAGCACGGGGTTGTTTTTATTAAAACTCAAATCTGATAAAATACCGAAAGAATATTTTAAAAATTTGCCGATGAACTGGCAACTTTATCTCTTTTTTTTTTTTTTGAAGGGGGGCCAATGCACTGCGACATTTCCGGTCTATTATGCTGTGCCCCCTGGGTGCCCACAGCACCCGAGCAGATGTCCCAGCTGAACATCCGTTCTACAAACTTTATCTCTTATCTTTATTCATTAAAATCATGGAATCTGATACAATACCAGAATCGTGGTCGAAATCTATTGTAAGTATGATAGACAAGAAAGGTAGTGGAGATGATCCTGAAAATTATCATCCTATCGCTTTACTAAATTCTGTCGTAAAGGTATTTATAAAAATACTCTTAGAGAGGATCAAGACATGGGATGATCATTGTAATATTTTACTGGAATCACAAAGCGGTTTTAGAAAGGGGCACCTATTTAAATTTAAATACGCACATTTAAAATTATTTAAGAGAACGTTTTCTCTAAACAGAAGTACTCCTTTATGGTTAATTAGGATGGAGTTTAACATAACTCATTCTAGTAATAAAGTTCATAAAATTAACCCTGAAATAGATAATAAATTGTTGTATATGAATTCCATTTGTCTCATGCCCAACTTACGATGATATCTGTAGACACCTTATTCCCTTTACTAGAAACATTCCTCCAAATGACTTGCCAAAAAATTTTCCGCTCACCAGATTCCTATACTTGTAAACAAATTTATTATTATGTTTGTAATATAATGCAATTAAGATGCATTATTATGGAACTAATTTTATGTGTAAATCAACTTTTAAGTTTTACTTATATTCTAAATCCAATTAAAATAAAAGAAAAAATCTAGTGTGAAACACTCACACAACTTTTTCTTACTCCAGTTCTCAAAATTATAATTGACAATTTTATAGTTTGTGTACCAACTTAAATGAAATTCGTCGAAAACTGAAAAAACTGTTCAGTAAAAGCGCACTTCCGGTTTACTAATTTCCTTGAAATTTGGAATTTTGGCCATTTATTTATTTCTAATTAATTTTGTTTGGCTGATAGAATTGTATAATCAACTATGATAGCACATTAGAGAAAAATCTAACCCCAACCCTCCCCTAAAAGTGCCCTTTTAAATGAATTTTCCCAGAGAAATGTTTTAATTAAAAGTTGTAGATCATTGTATGTTTAGTTCATATACCAAGTTTGAAGAAAATCGTCGGAGCCATTTTAGAGAAAAATGGAAAAAAGTAAAAAAAAAGCCACTAGTAAAGTGGTAGTTCTGGTCAAAAAATTTTGACAGATAACGTACTGTCAGATGCCACTTTCTACGGTTTTACGTTCTTGAGCTATGCTATTCATAACATACACACATATACACACACACACACACACGCACACGCAGACCATTTGCTAAAAACCACTTATTTTGGACACACGGGACTTCAAAACGGATATTTCCGGTGAAAACTCGATATCGATAATTTGACACGATTACAATACATCCGCTTACTAGGAGTAAGAGAAAATTAAAAAAAATATGTATTCTTTCTTTTTTGTAAAATTTTTTTTTTTTTTACGTTCTCTTCTGGGTTTTCATTTTATTTTATTTTTTACTATGAGTTGTAATTTTGATTTGTTATCATTATAACTGTTAAATGAGGTAGTCTCGAATTTTTTATTTTTTTTTTATCTAACTGTAGCTATAATTGTATTCTACTGTCATGTATATCATAATAGAGCTAATTCGATTTGTATGGTAATCTCCCCAAAAACAAATTACAAATAAATAAATAAATACTATAATATTTTATGAATAAACTCGTTAATGTCACCAACTGGGTTTAGAAAGAACCTGTCATACTGGCATGTTTGCTTGTCACAACCGTGTAATGTAGTTGGAAATTTCAGTAAAACAAAATAAAAAAATATTCAAATAATTCATATTTTTGAAAACTTTAAACACTTCTTCTTCTCTGAACAGCCTAATGGAGCCCCCCCCCCCATATATTTTTGCATTTGCAAAAAATGGCCAATCAAATGTTTATATTTAAATTACGCAAATCTAGATTTTTATGCCAAAAAGCATAGTATTTCGAACAGTCAACCAGGCAAGTAAATCACGTGAAACGCTTTCAGATAATATGAACTGATAAGCAATTAGGAAACAAAATGCTGAAATCAAACAAAATTACTGACTTATTTATGACAGAAAATAGTTTCATATTAAGGTTTTTAAATTGGAAATTGTACCATTAAAGTTCTTTGCCAATTAGCTTCAAGAAATATATAGATAAAAAAATGTATATACTTATGTATATCTCACCCCATAAACTTAGCTATTTTTAAAATAATGGGTTCTAGTTAACTCCTATCCTAAGATATACAAATCGATTTCACTCAATTTAACTGTTACAAAGAAAAAGGGGGGATAGTATGAAACATGAAGTTATGTAAGCATACAAAAGAAGTTGTATATTTTTTACAAGCAGTCTTTGAGAAGTTATTACCAATGAATATTCTAAAATGGAAGTTGTTACACAATTTCATATGATTTTGAGAAGTTTTCTTTCTATTTACCTCACTTTGCTTCTTCTTTTATTTCTTTCGCTTTTAAAAGAGCAAAATAAGATGGTTCATATATTGCTCTTTATCATGGAGATTAAGTTCTTCAAGATATTCACCGATATTTTTGAATATTTTTATTGAGAATCATAAAATAATGGTAAACTTTTCAGGCTCGCTACACGTATGTCCTGCTGCAGCAGATAGCATGAAGGTGATGGATAGAGAATTTATTTTTCTTTAATTATATACTACTAATGTAAAAAACTAGGCCAAGATCGGGATTCGAACCCAATACTGTCCAATAAACTTCATTTTAAGCAAAATGTACCTTAGCATTCACTATCCAGTTATCACTTTTAAAAACTTGTTCAAATATAAAATTTCATATAAATGATGAATTGAAAATTCTGAAATGCAGATATAAATTGTACGATATAAATGTAAATGCATCAGCAACCATCATCCTGCAAGTAGTATACCGTTGCCACCAATGTAATGTAATAGTGAAATGAAAACACAGGAACTGATCTATACCCACAACTTAAATTTGAACGAGTTTCTGATTAGGGAGAAAAGTGTTTACGGAGGGTAAAGTAACCGAGCGAAGAGTGAATATTAAATAGTCTATACATGGATGAATAGAGGCGGCTAAAGTGACTAATTAGATCTCTTGCTTGTTCTAACGGTAGATTAGCTAGTATAGCTAACTGGGAAAGCAGGGCGAATGAATGTACTCTTCAAAGTTGATTTGGCAACTTACTGTTTATTTATATATATATATTTTATTAGTACGTCTAATGAAGTTTATGATCCCAAAGTATTGTTCTTAACACCTTGAAACTATCTAATTAATTCAATTATACACATACTGGGCAAGACAGTGTTTCACATCTAGTTAAAATACAGGTATGAGATGGCCTGCTTTTTTATTAAGTTTCTCCTACCGCTAGTGGACAACTTCTAGGTGGAAGATTCTACACATTGCAGCGGTCGTATAACAGGGGAAATAATATGTAGTTGATTTGCACTTAGAGGCTCAATGCTGGGGCGTTTGTTGTGTCTACTACGAATTATTAGCCCAGCTTTTGTGTAGCGAATATGACACTGATTCGTTCCATTACAAGTACGACTGACCTTAACATGAGAGGAGTTACTAACAACTAGTTTTTTTCTCCAAATCAATCAATTACTGATCACCACCGTCAAATAAGTGGCAAAGCCTGCGCGCCTCAAGCAGATCATGGGTTCATTAGAAAATTGTAAAGTGATGGAACTGGACTGGAGTATTGGCTGAGTGAAAAATAGGACCAGAAGTTTAGGCCCTTTTTCTCTATTTTATGTATTTATTTTTGTTAAGGTGAGCCAACATTTGTAGTTTCCATATCTTCTCAGAGCAATGCCAAGCATCGGGCATTAAAACACTGCCCATCACTGGGACATTGAGCAATAGATGGAAGGGCAGCACTTCCTGGGTTCGAACCCAGACCTCCGCGTACCAGTTCAGCGTGTTATCACTAATTTAATCAGTCCCTTGTGTCAGCATTATTTTTTTAGTCATCCATAATTTTTTAGCGTTCAATAAAAAAATAAATAAATGTTTCACTATTATGTGAGTAATCACAAAGCTACAATGGTAAGCTAATTTGAATGTTCCATGTCCAGGAGAGAAATACTTCATGTGTTGATATCAATGGATTAACTTTAAAGTCTAGGATCTGTTGAGGGGTGAAAACTTTTAGTAAAAGTTCCAACTTTCACCAGTGATTACATTCTTGTCATGAACTTTACAAAGGATTCTGGTACGATGGTTGTTACTTCGTTCGATCTTCGCTTTCTTTTTAAACTTGTTTTGTTCAGTTAGGTTGTAACAAGCAATTTTACAACTCTATCCATCTTCTTCAAGTCATACTTGACAACTTGTTCCTTGTTATTTCTTCTGTATTTAGTTGGACATTTTCCTGTTAAATAAATTACCATATTCAGGGCAATTAAATGTATTGTGAATATATCAAATAGTTTGAATAGTTTAAATAGTATTAGTTAGCCAGAGATTGTAGAAATCACACTTCTTATATAATGTTCAATAAAATCCGTATTATTTCCACGTTATTCATCAGAAATTGTTGACTTTATAGCTATCAACTATACTTTTAGAAGGAACCAAAATCAAGGTGTACGAGTAAATAACTTCAGTTGACCCAAAATACACCATATTAACGTAATGCGCCCCAAGATTTTGAATCCTTTTTTTTACCAGTAAAAACAAAATTCTTCAATTTTTATAATTAAAATTTACAATTACAACAATAAATTTGAAACAAGTAAATTTGATGACGTAATATGTAAGAACACACGTTAGTTAAGCTTGTGAATATCTCATATTGGACGTTCTCTAGGATATTTCCGTTTCAAGCGACTAGAAGGATGTCTGGTAGCTTAGGGGAGAGGAGAGATATAATACAGATGGATCGATAATAGGCTTGAAACTTACGATAAGACTTTTTCCACATAATATAAGGTTATACTTAAAAGGAATGCAAAGGTCATAATGCGAAAGTGATTAAATACAGATTTAAAATTAGGATAATCTGATTAGCAAAGAGGGGGAAAAAAAAAGTCAATAAAAGTGAACATGTAGTGGGAGTTTCAGGGGTTTAAAATTAACAACTGAATACTATTACTACTGCACTATAATTTATATATATATAACTTATGATTCTAAGGATTTGACTTAAGAGATTAAGAGACAGATAAACCTGGCGGATAAACTCAATGAGAGCGTGAGAGACAAGGCAAGTGCTGATATGTATACTGGATATTTGTCGTTGGCTTATTACACGGAAAGTGTCTTCGCTCTTGAAGAAGGTGATAGAATGGGGAGGCCTCCATTGTTCCATTTACCTACAATTTTTTTTTTTTGGAGGGGAAGTAGGACGGTGCTTCATCTCCAACCCTCGGTTCGCTTCGTTTCCTTTTATACGACCTTTGTGTTCCTTGCGGATAGATTAGGAAACTCGTAATTTGACTTGTGATATGTCATCACAAATGAACTTTATCTAGTGCCGGCTTTGTATAGCCCCAAAGCAACGAATAAAAATTTTATTTGCAGGTTTGGGGTGGGGAGGTGAGGAAGTGGCTTATATTATCATTTACAAACGCTGTTCTTATTTATTGTTTCATTTCAAGAAAATAATCAGGTGGAAGCTGAAAAAGATTGCCACTCTCAACTTGGAGGCGATGCATCATTTTTTCCATATAATAAATTGTTTCTTAGCAAATGGTCTGTGTGTGTTGTGCAGCTCAAAAACGAAAAATCTAGAAAGTTGAAAGTTGATATTCCGTTTACCATGGGATATGACAGTAAGTTATCTGTCAAAATTCCTCAACCGAAAATACCACTTGACTAAAAGTTTTTTTTTTCCACTTTTTTGCGATTTTTTCAAAAATGGCTCCGACGATTTTCTTCAAACTTTGTATATCAACCACACATTCAAAAATCTTGAACTTTTATTTAAAACATTTCTCTGTGGAAAATTCATTTAAGAGCACTTTTGGGGGGAGGTATGGGGTTAGGTTTTCCAGTAAAGTGCAATTTCTGATTACTATACAATTCTATCATCTAAATAATATTAATTAGATTTAAATATATATTTTAAATTCTGAGTTTGAAAAAATAGGATGACCGGAAGTGTGTTTTTACTGAAATGTATGTTTCAGTTTTCTAGTATTTTCTCGAAAACGGCTCCAACGATTTTCTTTAAAGAGGAATGTGTACTACACAGATAAAAAGCTACAACTTTTATTTGAAACATTTCTTCTGATAATGTCATTTAAGGGGGCTTTTTTGGGGGGAGAAGGATTATATTTTCCTCTAAAGTACTATCATAGATCATTATACATTTCTATCATCCAAACAAGCTTAATTAGAAATAAATTAATGGCGGAAAATTTCGTGTTTCAAGAAAATTAGTAAATCGGAAGTGCGCTTTTACTGTACAGTTTTTTCAGTTTTCGAAGAATTTCATTAAATTTAATACACAAACTATAAAATTTGTCAATTATAATTTTGAAAAATGGACTAAGAGAAAGTTGTGTTAGTGTTTACACCAGATTTTTTTTCATACTCAAGGGAGTTTAAAACATATATTTCCCATGAAAAATTAAACTTCGATAATCTAACACTAGGCAATAATTGCTATTAAAGCAATAAAAGAGGGTAAAAATTAATAAAAAATTCCCAATCGTTTAATGGAGGCAAAGTATACAGGGTGACCAGAGTTATATGCTCCACCCACTTTTTTTTTAAACGGCGGGAAATTTCGAAAAAATAGAAAACACGTATTTAATCATTTTTAGTCTAGTTTATTTTCAGTGATTGATCCATTTTTTTATACCCCAATATCCCGAGATACAGCATCCAACTTTTTTTTTTCAAATGGAACATTATATTTTTTTTTGCATATTTTTATAGTACTTGAGCCTCTAAAAAAAAAAATTTTAAAATCGGTTAGGTTTTTCAAAAGTTATGGTAATTTAAAATATGAAAAACAAATTTCAGTTTAATGTCAAAATTACCTTATTTTTTCTTTAAAGAAGCTCTTCAAACTGGGCACCATCAACGGATAGGCAAGCCAAGCTCTGGACTCCCACGCTCTGTTTGTAGCAGCACTTAGGTGGCAAAGTCAACATCTAGGCAGGCTAGAGTTATTCGACGTTCCAGATCTTCGACTGAAGGCACGGGATTAAGGTTACTGTACTCTTTATTTTTTAGATATCCCCACAAAAAATGCACAATTTTATGGACTGATGAATCAATGTTTACCAACAATGGCCTTCTTAATCGTTGGAACTTTAGAATATGGGCTGAAAAAAATCCACAAGTTACCTTCGCCACACGCCATCAGGTTGTTTTTTCTACAAACGTTTGGTGTGGTGTTTTAGGAAACCAACTAATCGGCCCATTCTTCTACAGAGGGAACTTAACTGATGAAAGGTATCTAACTTTTTTAAGAGACATTTTGCCAGTTCTGCTTGAAGATGTTCCTCTAAAACGTCGGCTAGATATGTATTTTCAGCAAGATGGTTGCCCGGCACATAATGCGAGAGTTGTTCGACGTTACCTGGACAGAAATTTCCACGAAAAGTGGTTAGGAACTCATTGTCCGATCCAATGGCCACCTCGATCTCCGGACTTAACCCCAATGGAGTATTTTTTGTGGATATCTAAAAAATAAAGTGTACAGTAACCTTAATCCCGTGCCTTCAGTCGAAGATCTGGAACGTCGAATAACTCTAGCCTGCCTAGATGTTGACTTTGCCACCTAAGTGCTGTTACAAACAGAGCGTGGGAGTCCAGAGCTTTGGCTTGCCTATCCGTTGATAGTGTCCAGTTTGAAGAGCTTCTTTAAAGAAAAAGTAAGTTAATTTTGACATTAAACTGAAATTTGTTTTTCATATTTTAAATTACCATAACTTTTGAAAAACCTAACCGATTTTAAATTTTTTTTTTTTTAATTTTTTTAGAGGCTCAATTACTATAAAAATATGCAAAAAAAAATATAATGTTCCATTTGAAAAAAAAAAGTTGGATGCTGTATCTCGGGATATTGGAGTATAAAAAAATGGATCAATCACTGAAAATAAACTAGACTAAAAATGATTAAATACGTGTTTTTTATTTTTTCGAAATTTCCCGCCGTTTAAAAAAAAAGTGGGTGGAGCATATAACTCTGGTCACCCTATATATATATATATAAAATATGTGAGAAATTCAACTTTATAAAACGCCTAATTTTCTCGGAAAAAGCATAACATCCCCCCCTCACTCTCTCTCTCTCTCAAAACCTCACTTCAATAAATTTTCTCCGAAAAAATATCAAACAAACGTGTCTCTGTATGTAAAATCGCAAAAAACCGATTTCCTCCAAAATACGAAATTTTGGCAACATATTTAATTCTTATTAATATTACATGGTTGATAGAATCATATAAATCAATTAAAAGAATAATTTAGAGGAATGCATAACAACTTATACCTCTCACCTCCCAAATCCATCCGTAAATCAATAATCTGGGAGAAATATTTCAAATAAAAGTTTCAGCTCTTTTGTATGCGTAGTTATTGTAACAAATTTAAAGAAAATCGTTGTAACCGTTTTCAAGGAAATCTCAAAAAACAAAAAATTGAAAAATCCATTCAGTAAAGTGGTACTTCCGGTTGACCGATTTTCTCTATAAAACCTCATTCTCAGGTACCTTAAACAAATATCAAGTTCGAACTTTCCGGGATTTTCTCTTGTGAGAGAGAGAAAAAAGTTTCTAAGAACTACTTTTGCGGACTCAAAACATAATGAGCGAAATTGTACACTTTACACTCAAAACACATTCTCTTTACTACAGTTAAACAATTACCTGATAAATCTTCTTTAAATTAAATTTTACTATTTTCCCTATAGAGGAGATACGAGATCTACCCAAGACAAGTAGTAGTTGAACTAATAACATTGTAGCCCGGAGAAGAGCGCTAATAAGATGAAAAAAAAAAAAACGAGTAAACCGAAATTTAATGTCACAGTTCTTCAGAACACCCTAAAATCAATTTTTCTAGAGAAATGTTTAAAATAAAAATAGTAGGTTTATAATAGTATAAATTAGTTATCCAAGTTGCAGACCTATTCTATAAAGAAAGCATTTCCGGTCACCAACGTTGCCCTGAACTTTTAGAGCAGCGGAACTGAATCGAGAGCCCAAGAATATTTAATATTTAGCGACATAGATGAAAATCGTGTAAGTGGAGAGGGGCCATAGAAGAAAGCATAGTATATTTGGTTTTGACTGATAGAAATACATAAAAATATAATGTAGACAATTCTAAACCCCAGCCATTAATGTCTACGCGAATTACAACATGAAGCTCCCATCTTTCAGCATTTTGAAAATATAAATACAAGTGTGGGCAATTCAAAGCAACATGTTTTATTATCTACCTGCATGTTAGGAATACAGGGCCCGAACAGATGGTCAAGCGGAAGCTTCACCGGAAGCGCTCGCGTGGACATTCCTGTTCCTGTAGCACAAGGGGTGTCATAGAAAAAAAAAAAAATGAGGTCAAAAAGTGGGGCGGCCAAGGTCGGAAAAAGTTGAGAAACTCTGCTTTAGTGGAAAACATTACATTACCCCCCCCCCCAGAAACTCCCCCAAAAAGAATAATTTTTCAGTAAAATTGCTTACTTAAACGTAAGTGAGTGACATTTATATGTACAGATAGTATACGATGTTTAAAGAATATTATTGCAACTATTATCGAGGACATCGCCAAAAAAATGTAAACAAGTTTCCAGTCCCACTTCCGGTTGATATCAGTATGGTGTCGTTAACCACCTCCAAAAAAAAATTATCAGGGCTGCTATTTAAAAGAACATGTCGGGAGTATGCGGGTGCCTTGAGCTAAGGGGGCAAGTCTATGGGAGGGCTTCTATACACTAAAATGCGAACACCGCGGGTATTGCCCTGTGGCTGTGGCCTGTTTTCGGCTCATGGCTGGACATGATTATCTGCAGTACTACCTCCACGTGTTGGACTACTCGTGAGTCCATTGTGCCCGCTCCGCTCTGCAACATATAACAAGAAATGAATGCAGAGCATATCTTCACGTGCAAAAAAGAAACTCCGGTTGATAGATTTCATCTAAAACCTTATGGTCACTGGTCAGATGCGGTGATTGTACTTAAATTGAAAAATCAAGTGACAGGATGTCGAAACATATATTTTCAATGAAAGCTCAATTTTGACATGATCGCGATTCTTTCTCTTTATCAGAAATAAGAGAAAATAATAATATATGGGAGGATGAGGAATGAATGTCGTCTTTAAATAAAAATACTTCATTTTTTTTCTTTCTCATGAAATTATTAAATTAGTAATCTTGTTTACATTTTTATTTTATTTAATCCAATAATAGAAATGCACTCTCAGAAAAGTGTAATATTACTTTCAGAGGTTGACTTTTTCCAATGTTGAGGCAACTTTCAGAGCAATGGATGAATTACCGAAACCAGTCAAATTAAAAGAAAATGGATGCCTACTTTGATGATGTCATCCATGATGCCTACTTTGATGATGTCAACCTCAGATTTGTTCCAGCATTATGGACAAATCACTAAATTCACCTTTCATTTATTTATTACAGTTTATTTACGCGTCAGTCAGAATCCATCCCAGCTTGGAGTAATATTTAAAAAAATGTGTCCTTCCTTAAAAAGTGGATACAATCCATATACTATTACTATCATTACAAATTTGCTTAAAATAGAATCCCTTATTTTTGAACTGCCCAAATATTTAGACTATAATTATAACCGTTTAGAACAGATCACCATCTATATTAATAACTTTTGGCTAAGAAATAAAGAACAATAACTCTGGTTAATTTTAGCATCATGATTAAATGCTTTCATTTTTGAGGTCAAATTGTGTGCCGTTTTGTAAATTTAATCAGCCTTCTTAAAAACAGTACTAGTACATTTTTAAACTTTGCTGTTCTTTACTTTTGTCAAACAAACAATCTGATATATTTTTTCTTTATTACTACTTTCTCTTTACTCCTAGTAAGAGGAAGTACTGTAATCCTGTCAAATTTTCGATATCGAGTTTTCACCGGAAATATCCGTTTTGAGATCCCCTGAGACCAAAAAAGTGGTTTTTAGCGAATGCTGTGTGTGTGTGTGTGTGTGCATGTGAACAGCTTAGCTCAAAAACGAAAAACCGTAGAAAGTTAAAACTTGATATCACCGTTTAGGTATCACCATGGGATCTGACAGTACGTTCCTGAACCGGAAGTACCACTTGTTTACAAGTTTGTTTTTTTACTTTTTTGCGATTTTCTCAAAAATGGCTTCGACGATTTTCTTTAAACTTGGTATATCAACTACACATACAAAGAGCTACAACTTTTATTTGAAACATTTCTCCAGGAAAATTCATTTAAGGGCACTTTTAGGGAAGGGTGCAGTTAGGTTTTCATCTAAAGTGCTATTTCAGTTTATTAGACAATTTTGTCATCTAAATAATGTTAATTAGAATTAAATATGTTGTTGAAATTCCGAATTTGAAAAAAATCGGATGACCGGAAGTGCGTTTCCTTTAAAATAATTACTGAAAATAATTTTTTCAGTTTTTTGCAATTTTCTCAAAAATGGCTCCGACGATTTTCTTGAATCATCTTATATAAACTACACATACAAAGATCTACAACTTTTATTTAAAACATTTCTCTTGGAAAATTCATTTAAGAGCACTTTTAGGGGTAGGGGTGAGGTTATGTTTTTCTCTGAAGTGGTATCATAGTTGATTATACAATTCTATCATCCAAACAAAATTAATTAGAAACAAATATATGACCAAAATTCCGAGTTTCATGAAAATTAGTAAACCGGAAGTGCGCTTTTACGCAACAGTTTTTTCAGTTTTCTACGAATTTCATTAAATTTGCCAATTATAATTTTGAGATCTCGAGTAAGAGAAAGTTGTGTGAGTGATTCACGCCAGACTTTTTGATAAAAAATAATAAGAAAAGAACGGGTGGTCATTTCCATTCTAATGAACCAGTATTCAGGTCCGTGTTGTGGATGATGACCATCTAGGAACGGAAACTTGCCACCTGCTCTCATTTTAGAGCGCCATCTGCAGGCCGTGAAACTTGATCATGACAAAGTTGTTCTTTCTTTAAAAATAACTAAACTTCCTTCCTTTATAAATATTATTATAAAATAAGAAACAAATTTAAACATTTTCCATAAAGTGCGCACAAACTATTTATTGAATTTATTTACATTTTCGTCGCTGTCTATATTCGACCCATGAAAAACTAGAAATCTAATAAGTAAACCATAACAAACAATAAGAACAATGGCAAATTATAAGAAAAGAAAAAAAAAAAATTGGCGCGTGACACTAATAAGACTTACTCTTACTGCATTTTAAATATTGTTGT
This sequence comes from Triatoma infestans, assembly GCA_011037195.1. Lineage (NCBI taxonomy): Eukaryota > Metazoa > Arthropoda > Insecta > Hemiptera > Reduviidae > Triatoma > Triatoma infestans. The sequence continues at coordinate 3,700 of JAAEAF010006244.1, read as the reverse complement.
GGTTGGGTCCGCACAGCTGGAAAGCATCGAAGATATTTTCCGTGATAGCCTACTTCATTTTGTGGTCATCGACCGGTTTCTGCCGTTCTTGATAAAAACAGTGTGATATCACAGATTTGCACAGAGTAAAATCGGTCAGTTTATTAACTGATTTTGCTCAAGACATACTGAAGATTGGCGTTATAACTGACTAATTTTCTTGAAACTGTAATGGTACCGCAAAGATAATGCAACCACAGCAGAGAGAAGAGCCCTCTCTGGTTAACAGAGACTACTCTCTGACTTAGACAGGCTAGAGTGGGAGAACCTGTGTATATAAGCCAGTGGGAATCTATCTAAAAGAATCTATCAGATATAACCATACATCGCATCGTGTCATATCTCTACTCTCACCATTCATTCTATCATTTTCATTATAAAGTCCAGTGCAGTTAGTGCAAACTTAGCTACATTATTGTCTTCATATGTCGTTCATTTAATCAAACCTAATTTCTCTCCTCAACAACTCCATTACAAAACTTTTACAAGACGTTTAATTTAATTATCTTCAATAAGAGAATATAAACATAATAAAGTTGAAGAACGCCTAACACTTTTCACAGTAAAAAGTTACAAAACAAAAGTGATATGTCGCTTGCTGTATGTACACAATTTGCAATAACAAGTTCAATGAAACCCGAATATATTTTTATGGATACTATCGCAAAAATATGTTCAATAAAATCACACTTCTCGTCCAATTTGTTTTCTTCAAACTTGGAAAAATTTGGCAACATATTTAATTCTAATTAATATTATATGGATCATAAATTCCCTTCGAAATCCATCCATAAATGAATTTCTCCGGGAAAAATGTGTCAAATAAATGTCATCATAGACCTAGAGGTAAAAATGGTTTATAGGCAATAGATGGAGTCATTTTCGAGAAAAAGTGGTAGGTTGTGGAATTTTGACAAATAATTTACTCCCCAGATCCTGTTACATTCTATTGTTTTTTATTTTAGAACTGAGACCATCTTCTAAAAACCCACTTTTTCGAACTCAGTGGACTTCAAAACGTGTATTTGCCTCGATCACAATACTTCCTCTTACCAGCAGTAAGAGAAGCTATTAAGTTATTACTATTACAGAATACATAACAAATCATTGTGTAAACAAGTTTTAAAAAATGTATTTAACAGTAGAATATACTGTTGAATAAACTTAAACAAACACAACAACAATACATCTAATAGAAAATTTTCATCAATACTCATTAAATAATTCAATTGAAAGAAGAGTATTAAGTAGAAAATGGCTTCATAAATAAATTATATTAATAACTGGCCCCAAGCATCAGGCTTTTTTTAAACATTAAAAAAATCTGGTACAAGTAAAATATTCCACGACACACGGCTTGGTGCCTTTCTCAAAATTATAACTGACAAATTCTATAATTTGTGTACCAAATTTGTCGAAATTCGTCGAAAACTGAAAACCCAGTTCAGTAAAGGGGCACTTCCGGTTTACTAATTTTCTCGAAACCCGGAATTTTCGCCATCTGTTTATTTCTAATTAATTTTGTTTGGATGATAGATACTACTGTATAATCAACTATGATAGCACTTTAGAGAAAAACATAACCCCACCCCTCCTCAAACGAATTTTCCCAGAGAAATGTTTTAAATAAAAGTTGTAGGTCTTTATATGTTTAGTTTATTTATATAAGGAGTTTCAAGAATATGGCGAAAAAGTGAAAAACAAATCATTTAGTAAAGTGGTAAAGTAAACAACGTACTTCCGTTATCCGATTTTTTCAAACTCGGAATTTCAACAACATATTTAATTCTAATTAACATTATTTAGATGACAGAATTGTCTGAATAAACTGAAATAGCACTTTAGATGAAAACCTAACCCCGCCCCTTCTCCATAATGCCCTTAAATGAATTTTCCCAGAGAAATGTTTCAAATAAAAATTGTAGCTCTTTGTATGTGTAGTTCATATACATTTCTTTGTAAGTGTGAAGAAAATCATCGGAGCCATTTTTGAGAATAACGCACAAAAGTAAAAAAAAAAAAAAAAGAAACTAGTAAAGTGATACTTCCGGTTGAAGAATTGCGACAGATGACATACTGTCAGATCCCATTGTGATATCTAAACGGAACATCAGATTTCAACTTTCTACGGATTTTTCGTTTTTCAGCTATGCTGTTCACATACATGCACACGTAAGTACGCGCACGCACACCCAAACAGACAGACCATTTGCTAAAAACCATTTTTTTGGACTCAGGGGGCCTCAAAACGGATATTTCCGGTGAAAACTCGATGTCGAAAATTTGACACGATTACAATACTTCCTCTTACTTAGGAGTAAGAGAAACTAAAAATATTGATTGTCCTTCATACAATAATGATGAAAGTGTAGAACGTGATGACCGAAATTTCCTGTAAGGAAGTTCGTGGCGGTACTGTACACGGATTATCTTTACTTTCTTTTTACTCTCTAAGAGGAAGTATTGCGACAATGTCAAATTTTTCCCGGAAATACCTATTTTGAGGTCCTTTGAGTACGAAAAAAAAAATATAGAGACATGTGTGTGTATTGTGAATAAAATATTTAAAAACGGAAAGTCACAGAAAGCATGTACTTGAGATATTCCATTTACCTAGATACCACAGTTTGTTAAGATTATGATCAAAAACTATCGAATAAGTTTTCGCCATTTTCTCGAAAATATCTCCAAACGATTTCTTTAAAACTTCTCTATAAATGAATCTATCAATATATATAATTATTGTACACTTCCACTTTTAAATGAGCTTATATGTTTCAAGTGAGAATATTCAAATTTTTTTCTATTAGGAAATTAAGAAAAGTCCGTAATGTTAAATTTCAAATGTTATATGGGTTTTCTTCTACGTTAGTGGCACTGTCTTCTGGACTGTAAATGTCATCAGTTCAACTAAAACTTGCCTAGGTAATGCATACGAATCCCTCTCTCTAATGAATTTCAGGTTAAGAAAATTTATCACTTTATCGTAGTATTTAAAAATGATCTTAGATTTTTCGTTTAAGATTTAATTGTTCACATAACGCACACAAGCCGCTCATGGAGACAGTGGTAGAATCCATTCCTAAAAAACCTCATTAATAAGAACGTATTTCCGGTAAAAAAATTTGACACAATTGCTTTTCTTTTTTTGTAACAGTAATAGAAGGTAAATAATCTGGTGTGAAACACTCACACAACTTTCTCTTACTCCTAGGTTCTCAAAATTATAATTGACAAATTTTGTAGTTTGTGTGCTAAATTTAATGAAATTCGGTGAAAAACTGTCAAGTAAAAGCGCACTTCCGGTTTACTAACTTTCTTGAAACTAGGAATTTCGGTCATCTATTTATTTCTAACTAATTTTGTTTGGATGATAGAATTGTATAATCAACTATGATAGCACTTCAGAAAAAGGTGTAACCCCACCCCACCCCTAAAAGTGCCCTTTAATGAATTTTCCCAGAGAAATGTTTCAAACAAAAGTTGTAGATCATTGTATGTATAGTTTATATATGAAGTTTCAAAAAAATCGTCGGAGACATTTTTGAGAAAATCGCGAAAAAGTGAAAAAAATCATTTAGTAAAGTGGTATAAAGTAAACGCATTTCCGGTTATCCGATTTTTTGAAACTCGGAATTTCAACAACATATTTAATTCTAAT
>JAAEAF010006243.1:0-56380 GCA_011037195.1 Triatoma infestans | reverse complement strand
GCTTAAGTCAGAGAGTACCAGAGAGGGCCTGTCTTCTCTCTGTTCTCTCTGCTGTGGTTGCATTATCTTTGCGGTACCATTACATATATAATCTGCATATTTGTGAAATTTATAACTAAGTAGTACACTGTATAAATAAATAATAAATCATAAATCAAAAAATATGTAAATTGCAGCAATAGAAAATTATGTAAGTGTGCGATATGTAATATCTGTCTATATTCGATACTGAATTTTTTTTTTCTTGTTAATTTAAGGTACGTCAACATCTATGATCATTTGTGCCCGGAGCTTTCTCAGTGCATTGCCGGGCTCCGGACAGTAGTATTCTCTTGTTACAGGCAACACTGTCCATCACCGGAACTGTAAGAGGCTCTTAGAAAGAGAAAATCTAACGGTAACACGGTTGGATTTGAACCCGGTATCTCCGCGTTGCTAGTCCAGCGCGCTACCACCGAGCTAATCCCTTCCCTGTCTATTCTATTGAAACTTTGACACGATTACAAGGAATAACAGAGAATGTAAAAAACACTGAAAGAATATTTATATTATAATATTATATTGTACAAGTGGTCTGTACTATTGTTGAAACATAATGTTATGTTTACAAGGTGAGTTGGTAAAATGCATTTGCAACGTATCATGGACTACAACATGAAGGTAAACAGCTAAATTGCACTGTTAATTAATGCACTACCTGCCAGCAATGCGTACCGTTTATACTACACCAATAAAGCTGTGTACAATTAATCAGTAAAACAAGTAAGTGAATTGAATTTAATCAATATCAAACCAGTTGGCATGAATTAAATTTGAATTATTAAAATACAATTTTGTAATATTTATACAAATTTCGTTATTATCGAAATAACAAATAATAGTAGGATGCGGGGGGAGGAGAAAAGAAATCTAGCGTGAAACACTCATACGAATTTCTCTTATTTAATTTAATTAACGCTACAATATGATTCTTATTTTTTGGGAGGTTGGTATAGTGTAGATTGAATAAAAAAACTTTACATTCTTTCCAACGTTTCGGAAATATATATTTCCTTCATCAGGGCTACATGCTAACAATTATTTTACAATTGAAAAAAAAATCTGGTATGACTTGTGTATATTTGAAAAGACACCTTGTCGCAAGGTCCTAGATAGTTCATTATTATCTACGTTTAGACCTTTGTGTGATTCAATATTGTAATCAGCCTGTCTACTACACAATACTAAAACTCGTGGGTGGGAGGGGGGTATGACTCTTTCTTCAACTCTCTATCTCCATTTAATCTAAATCCAACTAATCGCTCCTTGTTGATGAAAATCTATGGCTTCTGAATTCTTGAAAACAATAATCCCTTTGGACGCACTAATTACGTCTAAGTATTATTTTCCTGTCAATACTAGCCAATATTTTACAATGTTTGTTAAAAATTTTTTTGTAAACTAAATTATGTATTTGTAATAAAAATTTAATCAAGAAATTTACTTCAAAATTCCAACGTTTATAATATTTAGATTGGCTGGCCTCAAAAATAGTGGTGAGGATTTTTACTTTTATTCCTGAGTGACCTTATGGGAAACGCTCTATGTCAAAACCAACAAAGCTTATGCAAATATACATGACTAATTGACAGAACTCGAATAATAACCTTCCAAAAAAACAAACAATTTATTCAGTAAAAGGTTTCAAATCAAAGTGATAGTTTCTATCTATGCAGCAAGCATTCCAAGTTATGTGTATAATCGCTTCATATTTTTTTTGTTTTTTGTCTAGAAGTTCTATTAATAAGAGTTGTTTTAGTTGTCTATAGGGTGTACTATTTTCTTATCGTTTATCGTATCTTGGTAGTTCTAAGTAATGCTTCTATCGTTGTACATTTTTGGAATGTTGAATTTAGACTTCTTTGAAATTGATTATAGTCTCTTGATGGCTAATTTCATCATGATTTATTCTCTAAAATTCATGCAGGGCATGGCTGTTTAGCCGCGTACCTATGAGGAGGGTGGGGAAAGTGGGAGACTCGTCGTGCATCTACCGAGATGCAGTGATAGAGAGATAATGCGTACTATACCTTCCTTAGATGTGGCAGATGGGAGCGAGAACGGGAGAGACTGGAAGCCGAAATCGGGACGGTGGTTAGGGCCATGCTCGCTCGTGGGGACCGTGGCTAACTTTGTCCGAACGGTCCTGCGGATGAAGATTGTTGAAATGAATAGGTACCTCGACCTTCCGAGGATGGGGTCCAGCTAGGCCGGAAGCAGCCCGCGGTGGCGTTACGAGGCACCATCCCATAGTAGTACCATAAGCAGTTCCGAGGTGGCTAAGTACCTGTGAGGAAGTTTTTTGTTTTTTTTTTAGCGGTTGCAAGCCCACACTTTGTGCGTAGGCATTTTCCCTCCTTCCGTAAAAAAAAAAAAAAAGAAGCGCCCTCTAAAATTGCCGAGCTTAAATACGATTTTTTTTTCTATTACGTGTATAGTGGAAAAAGAAATGCAAAAATAAATAGTTTTGAAAAATATTTTAAGTGAAATAATTTTGGCAGAAATAATGTATTTTAGAGTCAGGTACTATAATTTAAGGTCATTGCTGCTAAAGAGACAAAGGCACAGGAATCCGATAGGATAATAGACAACGCCACTGGCCAACCTGTTGTAAGAGTCAAAGTCTTCCCCCCGTTTTCTAGAGAGACGAAACTTCTTTCAACAGAGCCAGCGTCTCCTGCCTTCTAACGAACTCTCCTGGGCTAGAACTTCAAAAGCAGAACACTTGTTTCTCTTTCGCTCGTTCCTCAGCTATTCAGTTCGATCATTCCTAAGGTTATTAACTACAATCTTCTCTGCAAATAACTTGTAGTCTTATCTATTCAATAGAATTACTATTCTATTGTTAGCAGTGGTGACTACCTTTCTTAGTCCTCGATACTCCTCCACTCTCTTGAACAATTATACTTTACAAGAGCCTTTTTCTGCAAACTCTCATCCACTATTTCTCACCCTACAAAACCTAACACAACTCAACACACCAACATTTCAGAAGGGGGATAATGTAGTGGAAGAAGAAATGCAAAAATAAATAGTTTTGACAAATATTTTAAGCGAAATAATTTTGGCAGAAATAATGTATTTTAGAGTCAGGTACTGTAATTTAAGGTCATTGCTGCTAAAGAGACAAAGGCACAGGAATCCGATAGGATAATAGCAATGCCACTTGGCCAATTGTTTTGTAAGAGAAAATCCCCCGTTAGAGAGAGCATTCTTTACAGAGTCTGCGTTCTGCCTTCTAACAAGAACAGTCTGAGCTAATCATTCACCAGAACATTACTTCAGGAATCGCTATCTTAGAATCAGTGCAATTCCACAATATATTAATAAGTTTATAATATCTTTGTAAATAACTTGTAGTTATTATTTTATTAGAATATATTTATTGTTAGCGATACTTCACTCTCTTAAACATATATACTTACAAGCCCTTTTTGCAAAACCGCTCAAGCCACTACAAGCTACCACTACAATCTACAACAACTCAACACACCAAATAATTTCATTTTGAAGAAATACAAAAGTAAATAGTTTTGTAAAATATTTATTTTTGCATTTCTTCTTCCACTATACATGGAAGGAGATAGAAGTAACTTTTTGCGGAGCTTGAGGCTTGAAAGTATAGCCCATTTGTTCGATGCGCCTATGCGGCATCAGGTTCTGGTATGTTCTATTTCAAATCTGTTGTAACCATTTTCAAGAAAATTCCAAAAAAACTCAAAAACCCATTCTGTAAAATCGCACTTCTGGTAAAAATAAACATTTTCTTCAAATTTGAAATTCTTTCTATGCTTCTAATATTTATTAATATTATGTTGGTGACAAAATGATATATTACACTAAAAGTGGTAGTTAAGAGGAATGATACTACACTAACGTTACTGCTCCTTCAGAACCCCTCCAAAAATTAATTTTCCTAATATATGTGTATAATGGAGTTGATGAGGAGAGAAATTAGGTTTGATTTACTTACTGACATAGACACACTGGTACCAGACTGCTATATGTTTACACAACTGGCACTGGACTTGCTAATTGATTTTTTCGATAGAATAAAAGGTAAGAGTAGAGATATGACACGATGGTTGAATCTGATCGATAGATATAGATATTCTCACTGGCATATATACAGGTTCTCCCACTCTAGCCTACTTAAGTCAGAGAGTACCAGAGAGGGTCTTTCTTCTCTCTCTTAATTCTCTCGTCTGTCTGCTCTCTCTTGCTGATGTAATTCTCTCTTGCTATTACATGTGATAGGCATTTATGTGTATAGAAGTATACGAAGTTTAAAGGATAACATTGGAGCCGTTTTTTGAGGAAAATCATGAAAAATTGAAAAAGTCTCCTAATGAAGAACTTAGCCAGCCTCTGTCTAGTTGAATGATTTTGCCTGAAATCTTCCGTGTCTGCTGCGATGGTAGTACCTAAATGTTTGAGATACTAAAGTTAGTTAAAGTTTGAGATTCCTGCGGCTTTTTGAGGGGGGGGGATATTAACATACACACATGCCCAGAGTTTTCGCTAAACGTAATTTTTCCATATCCATGGGACCCCACAAAATATGTACTTCCGGCAAACACTCAATTTATGAAATTCTGGCACGATTACAATATTTCCTCTTAGTACGAGTAGATTAGATTGATAGAAGGGCAGGGCAGGGCCTCTTTCCACTGCGATCTACAATAAGTGGTCTATTGTAGATCCCTCAGCTTCGCCCGCCCTCTTAATCAGGCCTAGCAAAGCTGAGAAGTGGCTCCGTTATGAAAGCTCGTGGCTTCGGGATTGCTTGTCCCCCAGTTGAGCTCGTTAGGCCGGCACACTCACAAAGGATGTGTACCAGAGTTCCCTCCTCAACCCGGCAAAATCTGAATAACGCGTAATCTGCAATTAATAATAATTGGTGCATGTATCTATAAGCCTACAATGCCCTGTTAAATTAGACCTACTATTAGCCTTATATCCTTGCAACTATAAGGGCTCAGTAGATCTCCGGTAAATTTAGACAAATGTCTCTTGATAAAGAGTTTTGCCTGCCACTGTCTTAGTGTTCTCCCCCACCATTGCAGAACGTTGTTCTTCTATCCAGCTTTTGATAGAAGTTTGAATTAGTCTCCTGGACAACCCGCAGAAGGGTTCGGGGCCCTATAAAGGTATCAATCGAACCCTGCCTCGTCAGGACATTCCGCCCTCACGTTGCCCACCCAGTAGGAGTAAAAAAAAGTTAAAAAATTAGTTTCCAGACTTTTGTAAAAAAAAAAAAATGTACTTTGCAATATTAGAAATCAGAAAGTTAGTTTAGGAAGTCGCCATTTCGGAGTGCTCAATAATTTTTTTTTTATGACATATTACTAAAAAAAAAGAAATAGAAAATTGTAAATTACTTTTTTTTCTACAACATCTAATTAATGTGACAATGTATTCCACTAAAATAGTGGCCTAAGTTCTACTTTTAAAATCTAAGAGATTAAAATGTGATTTTTTTTTTTTAATCTCTAGAGATTAAAAGTAAAATACGGTGTTGCCAGATTTCAGGTAGGACAAATTTTAATACTGGTTTATTATTGTAAACATATATATTAATTTATATTAAAGTAGAAGTTCTTAAACAATTTTTCTTACACAACCACAAAATGGAAGAACCTGATGAAACATGATATTTCGTTTAGGCGCAACCAGGGGATGGCGACAATAAGGCTTTGGTCAAAATCGGTCAACTGGGAAGTACTACATTATTGAATGGATTTTACATTCACTTAAGCGCACGCGCACACATGCTTAAGTGAAGAAAATATTTCAAAAAACTAAAAAAAAAAAAAAAAAAATAAATAAATAAAGATTTTGGGCAAAATTCAATGGGCATCAACCGGATGTATGTCTTTACTGAGTTATTTTTCTCGTCAATTTTTATTGAAAAGCGGTTCCAATGATTATTACTTTCTCTTACTCCTAGTAAGAGGAAGTATTGTAATCGTGTCAAATTTTCTATATAGAGTTTTCACCGGAAATAACCGTTTTGAGGTCCCCTGATTCCAAAAAAAAAAACCGGGAAAATTCATTTAAGGGCACTTCTAGGGTAAGAGACGGGTCAGGTTTTCATCTAAAATGCTATTTCAGTTTATTAGACAATTCTACCATTAATTAGAATTGGATATGTTGTTCAAATTCAGAGTTTGAAAAAAAATCGGATAACCGGAAGTGCCGATTACTTAACCAGTTTACTAAATAATATTTTCATTTTTTTGCGATTTTCTCAAAAATGGCTGCGATAATTTTCTTGAAACTTCTAATATAAACTAAACATGCAAAGATCTACATCATTTATTTAAATCATTTCTCTAAGAAAATTCATTTAAGGCCACTTTTATGGGAGGGGTGGGGTTACAGCTTCCTCTAAAGTGCTATCATAGTTGTTTGTACAATTCTAATGACCAAAATTCCGAGTTTTAAGAAAAATTAGTAAACCGGAATTGCGTTTTTACTGAACAGTTTTTCAGTTTTCGATGAATTTCGTTAAATTTGGTACACAAACTATAAAATTTGTCAAATTATAATTTTGGAAAACTGGAGAGCTAAGTAAGAGAAGTTGTGTGAGTGTTTCACACCAGATTTTTTTTCTTTAAACATTGATACCTATCTTTTTTTTTTATTTCGAACATTTTCCTCCGAAAATTGATTTTTTGGGGGGTTTCTGGGGAAACGTAATCGTTATGCTTTTCAAATTAAGCATTAGTGATATTTTCCGTGATAGCCTGCTGCTTCTTCTTGTGGTCAACAGACCGGTTTCAGCTGTTTGACCCATTATCAGTATGTTTTTGTCAAAACAGTATGATAACATAGTTTTGCCCAGCTTACAGAACCAACCACAACAACTATGGAACCAATCAGGAGGCTAAGTCAACATCTACGGTCATTGGCGCCCGGAGCCTTCTCAGTGCATTGCCGGCCTCCGGACAGTGTTCTCTCATTACCGACAACACTGTTCATCGCCGGACAGTGAGCTGTAGAGACTCGTGGGAAGAAAAAAAATCTAAGGGCTGCACAGATGGAGTCGAACCAGGGACCTCCGCGTGGGAGTCCAGTACGCTAACCACTTAGCTATTATTACCTTCTGTATTGGTATCGTTTTATTGATACCGGAAGTTGAAGTGATGAGTAAGAGTAAGAGATTGTTAATTAGAGGGTAAGAGATTAGAGAGTTGGTATTCGAAATGCGTACTACTGATTTATAAAAATATACTATATTTTAACAAATAATTTAAAGAGATATAAATAGAAAAACTAAGATGCACAATTGTAAATAACTATAAGAATTATAAAATGAATATAAAATATTAAAGGAGTTAGTAAAGTGTTAAAACCTTAAATAGAGACGCGCTCGCGATGTGAGATGGTGCTTCTGATCTGAAAAGTGATGTAGACGTTTGATGCCTGAGTCGAACTGAATCCCTCCTCCAGTGGGGCGACGTGTTATATTTGCATCACTCACACATCGACGCTGATGTGTAAGTACGTGTAACACTAAGACATCTCTTGTGGTATATTGACCCTAGGGGAGGTCAGTAGTTAACAAGGGCTGATTTGGCCGGGGTGGCGACGCTTTGTTAACAGATGGTGGGCCAGGTAGGCCAGTAAGGTATTATCTCTTGACTGTATATTGACCCTTTTTGAAAGAAATACAAAAAGGGTTTGCCGCGGTTCATTACCTGCAGGTAGCGGCTGGCTGGACCCTTTTCCAATTTTCAACCACTAGTTGTAATTTTTAGATTTATTTAAAAATTATCTCTTTTTTTTTTCTTGCTATCGCTATCACATCACACCTTCCCTACAATTTATTATCTATCTTTAATATAAAAGCCAATATATATTTTAACAAAGAATGTCTACTTCATAACAACATCGCACCTAAATATGCAACGATCCACATAAAAACTAACACATTTGTAGCACAAAATCTCTGGGTTAAGAATGAAATGCGCACACTACGTAAAAAAAAAAGGAAAAACTAAACAGACACGCTGGCCACATCGCCGTGGACGTAATAAAACACATACAAAAGCAATAAACACAGACACAGACTGGAAGTAAAATACGAAAAAAAAAACAATAACTATGCAAGTCGCACACTGTTTTGACAAAAAAATCACTGATGATGGGCCAAACACCCGAAACCGGTTGATGACCACGAAAAGATGGAAGTTATCACGGGAAATATCTCTTATGTGAATTGTTGTAAAAAAAAATTGTGTGTGTTTCACACTAGATTTTATCCTAGTCCTGGGATCCTCTACAGCAGTGAGAGAAAGTAACAAGACATTACTGTTATTTATTTAATATTTATATTTTTATATATTGACTTTCCTTTGGACTGAATAAACTTTTTGAATGCACGTTTCACCAGTTAGTAACCTATTTCTTACGTAGTAATGGGAATTTGATTACATCCAATATACAGTATAGGTCCATAATTTATCCTTCCAGTTTTTTTTACATCGAAGTTTCTCAACAGCGAATAAAAATGAAAAATGTAATAGACGTGACTATAGCAGTGTTCATTGCAATAGGGTATCTTTTGTTCCAACCATTTGATTATTTTTTTTTTTTTTACTTTCTCTTAATCCTAGTAAGAGGAAAAATATGGCGATTGTGTCAAATTTTCGATGCAATCCGTTTTGGTATCCGACACAAGAATGGTCGGATACACAATGGTATCCGACAGAAAATTATCTGTCAAAATTCCTCAACTGCAAGTACCACTTCACTGGATGGATTTTTCAGTTTTTTTTTTTTTTTTTTTTTTTTACTATTTTCTCGAAAATGGCTCGAAACGATTTTCTTTAAACTTTGTATATCAACTACATAAATATTTGAAACATTGCACCACCATAAAATTCATCTGTGTGGACTTTAAAGGGGGGAGATGTGGCGTTATGTTTACCTTTAAAGTATTATTTTAAATTGAGAGACATATTCCGTGATAGCCTGCTTCTTTTTGTGCTAATCGACCCGGTGTCCGGCACTCACCCATCAGCAGCACTATAATGGAGTTGATGAGGAGAGAAATTGGGATTGATTAATTAGACGAGATGTGAAGACACTGTTATAATATAAGTTTACACAAACTGTCTGGACTTGTAATGATTTTATAGATAAAGGGTGAGAGTAGAGTTATGACACGATGTAATGTATATGGTTGAATCTGGTAGATATAATGATGTCTAGCTCTCCCACTGGCTTATATACAGGTTCCCCACTCTAGCCTGCTTAAGTGAGAGAGTACCAGAGAGGGCCTTTATTCTCTCGGTCGGGCCTGTGTTCTCTCTCTTGCCGTTACATCATCCCCTCTCTGAAGAAATTTTTCACGTGTGAAAAATTTGAGCGTGCTGCTGAATGATGTATCTTTGTAGCTCATCTGGTTTGGCTACGTGTTTGTTGTGGGTAGCCTGGATTTGTTGAAACTAGCTATGATGATGAAAACTAGCTCATATGGCAGACACCAATATAATCGAGTTGATGAGGAGAGAAATTGGGATTGATTAATTAGACGAGATATAAAGACACTGTTATAATATAACTAAGTTTACACAAACTGCACTGGACTTGTAATGATTTTATAGAATGAAGGGTGAGAGTAGAGTTATGACACGATGTGATGATATGGTTAAATCTGATAGATATAATGATGTCTAGCTATCTCACTGGCTTATGTACAGGTTCCCCACTCTAGCCTGCTTAAGTGAGAGAGTACCAGAGAGGGCTTTTTTTCTCTCGGTCGGGCCTGTGTTCTCTCTCTTGTCGTTACAGTACGTTTTTGTCAAAACTGTATGATAACATAGACTTGCACAGAGCAAATTTAATTGGTACACTGAGTCTTTCCTCAAGACCTCACTTTCAAGCAATCCTACAAAGCGACTGAAAAGTCGTTGGCCCCGCGACTTTCTTGGTAATGGTAGTTGCCGCTGGATAGCTTATCATTCATGACCATCACGTCACATTGTTTATATCTCCTTCTATCATTGATATTTTCCATGATAATCTTCCTCATTATGTGGTCATCGAGTGATCAGTTTTGGGTGTTCACACAACAAAATCCAGTTTATACAGTCTCTTCAGTTTATAAACTGATTTTGCCTTATGTAAGTCTATGTTATTGCACTGTTTTATCAAAACATCCTGATGATGGGCGAAAGTTCGAAACCGGTCCATGACCACAAAAAGATGTGGGAAGGAGTAAGCATTTTGCCGTCACTCTTGCCTATAACCACGATTTTGCACCATTGGGGTATACGGTCTTTTCTAGTCTCTGGCTCACTTTCTAAAAAGATGGCACTTCGAAAATGATGAAAAAATGCGATTAGGATGTGAGACGTTCTTCTCCTTAAAACCAAAGAAGTGGTGCTGTCATCCAAATTAAAATGCTTGCAAAAAAGTGGGTGGAAGTGATATAAAATTAATGCTTATATTTTGAAGAATAAGATAGCATTTTTTTTTTTTTACTTTTAAAATGAAACTGTTTTTATGCACAAAAACTTTAGAAAATCTAAAATTGAAATCATTAAATATTTAGTAAAAATGCCAAGCTTGAAGAAGAAAGAATTATAAATTGCAGTTAGACAAAGTCGTTGAGAGGTTAATATCAATAAGTTTATTTTTTTTCAATTAATAGATTCTAATTTGAAGGCCTGGCCGGAGAAGGGTAGAAACTCCCGAGAGCTGTATGTAAATTACCTTAATAAAAGGTAGGCTTACTATGAGTCTTTGATGAGAATCTTGAATAAAAAGGTCTATCAAGGAGTGCCCGCTTGGTGAGGTACATTTAATTAAGATTAAGAATGGGTGCATTCTGAAGCCTGTAATCAACTACATTAGCTTATCCATGATGAATAAGTTAGTTCTGGTATCATTAAGTTTAGTAAGAACTAGCCATAGTAGTACATGATCACTCTGTTGTTGGATAAAAAGAAATATCTGAATGACCGATCTAACCACTGAGGATCTTTCACTTACTCTAATTAATACGTACAATTGATTAAAGAAATTGAAAATTTACAACTGCTAGCACGCTTGCATATCCAGCGACAATTAAATGAGATTACTTACAATGGAACAGGAGAAATCATGCAGTGGTGGGTGACGCTGCAAACTATTTCATTGCAACGAGATCACTAGGCCACTGTCGCTTTAGTCGTCGAGGCGGATGGTCTGGAATGGATACCGAGGAATGTTGATGAATTAATGGATTATCATTACTTGCGAGACGGTTGTGAAATTTGAAGTAACATGTATGGATTAGTTCACATATTAATAGAATCGTTCAGTAAAATGGCAATGTTACATTTTTTTTTTTTTTTTTTTTTAGCAACAAACGGCATATGCCTTATGGTTGAAGTCATTACAAGTGATACATAAATATAAAAATAGTAAGTGATACATGCACATTTAACAATAAAACTTCGTAGTGAAATAATGTTTCTTGAAAAGTCCAGACGCCATTTGGAAATCCACATCACTAGGAATATACTCATTCCATGACCTGCATATTCTACAAATGATGTCAGCGTTGAACAGCACATTAGTCTTAATGGCAGGGACCACGAAATGCGAAGAACTGCGCAAGCAGCGAGGTGGTATATGAAAAGGAATGGCAGTAAGTAGCGCCATGCAATCAATTTGACCATTCAAGAGCTTCTTTAAGAATAGAAGACCAGCATTACGTCTTCTAGACTCTAGAGAGCAGAAATGAGTAGCACCGCTGATAACCTTTTGTTAAAAGTCCTGATAAAACGGGTTTGTATAGCTTCAAGTCTAGCTATATCCTTCTTAGTGTAAGGACACCAAATCAACGACGCATACTCAAGAAGGCTTGTAACATATGCATTATACACAGTTAGCACCGCTTTGGGATCTCTAAGATCACGATTGTGCCTTATTACAAAACCCAGTGCTCTAGATGCTTTCCTACATACATATTCAAACTGATTCGTGAAAGAGAGGTCATGACTCAGAGTAACTCCTAAATCCTTCACGTTACGATTCCTCTCCAATGGTTTGCCATCAATGAGGTACTGATACGATATAAAACTCTTTTTACGATAAAAAGAAATTACTTGGTATTTTATTTGACGTAGCATGTATATTTCTTTTATTCCTGATCGGTTTTGGATTTTCATCCATCGTCCAGAGTAAATTGATCAAGTTCGTGTAAAGAGTTTATTTATTTCAACGCAATGTTTCTGTTACACTCGACACATTGATTTGTTGATTGTATGTATGTGCGGGAGATTATAAGGTTAGGTTACGATGTGTGTGTGTGTTTAATGACCAAATGGAATTATTATAAATGATAAGGCATTAGAAAATAGTGAACTCGTATAATAAATAGCATGTTTTTGAAGGAACTATATAAATAATTTTAATAGTTTTTATTTTAAAAAGTAGATAAAATTATATTATTAAATTTTAAGTTTAATGTACAGTATCCTTCATAACTGCTATTTATTATACATTATTTTATTATTCATAATTTAAAATAATTCAATTTTGTCATAGTAACATAACTTTATAACTTCCCGCATATAAATACAATCAACAAACCAACAAGTCTGGAATATGACAGAAACATTGCGTTGAAGTAAATTCTCTGCACAGATAAATTTACTCTAAAGATGGATGAAAAAATCGAAACCGGCCAAGAATAAAAGGAAAATATTTGATTCGACGGATAAAACACCAAATGTAATCCCGCGTTGCGGATCCATCCACATAATTACAATGTTCAGTTGAGCTGGCCATAAAAATTGTGGTCAAAGATTTTACTTGTATACTTGAGAACTCTATATCAATACCATACTACCCCCACTGCGCCCTTGGAGGTCCTGTTTAACCTTCCACCATTCCACATTTACGTCCAAGACGTTGCAAGAGCAATCGTGGCACGACTACAACAGGGACAAGCTCCCATTTATCCCAGGCATACTGGGAATTATCAAGTAAGCCCTATGGGAGGAGTTGAAGGCGGACCCGATTTTGGGTCTGCCTACGGATCTAATGACTCCTAGGTACGACTTCCACAAACCCTTCAAAATCCTGATATTAGACAGAGGGGCATGGAAGAACGGGCCGCCAATTACAGATGAATCTATGTGGTACACTGACGGGTCCAAGATGGAAGATGGAGTAGGAGCCGGCGTGTACGGGGCTCATCCGAGATGTAATATCTCGATGAGCCTGGGAAGACTAGCCACGGTCTTTCAGGCAGAGCTAGTCGCGATTACTGTCTGCGCCGCCGAAATAAGAAGACGGGGAGTGTATAACTCGAGAGCCGTCATTTATTCGGATAGCCAGGCTGCTCTGCGGGCAATTGACTCGTGGAAGATCAGCTCAAGGCTGGTGTGTGATTGCTAGGTGCACTCAGGGAATTTGTAGCCATAATAAGGTCTTCCTGGTTTGGGTACCTGGGCACTCGGGTTACAGAGGCAATGAGGCGGCGGACCGCCTGGCCCGGGAGGGTTCAATGAGAGCACTTATCGGGCCGGAGCCGTTCTGTGGCGTCTCAAGATGCCTCAGGAGTGCATCCATTAAGGGATGCAGGACCGATCAAGGGAATGGTGGGTCAAAACTTCAGGCCAGAGGCAGGCGAAAAAGTTTATCCATAGCCACTCGCCCAAGCTAACTGCGGAATTACTCCAACTAGGCCGGACGGCCATAAGGATAGCAGTTGGCGTTCTCACTGGCCATTGTAGATTAAATAAGCACATGCATCACATGGGCCTGGCAACGGATAGCCTGTGTAGGTTTTGTCAGGAAGAAGAGGAGACGGCTCTGCATGTGGTATGCCAGTGCGAGGGCTGGTTTGGCTAGGTACCGCCTCTTTGGTAAAGAGAAGCTGTTGCCAACAAGCCTCAGCCAGTGCCCTCTCTCGGACCTATTAAGTCTTTTAAGGCAAGCAGGACTCGAGAGGGTGCTCTGATGGCAGGTGCTATGATTGACCACCTGGGAGCCCCCCCTCCAATTCCACAGTCCGGCTAAGGACAGGATCGGGTGAGGGTCTCCAACTAGGGGTGCCACAATAGATCCTTGGGGTGTTGCGGTGGCGTAGGCTGAAGAGCCAATTCCCCCGTTAGAATCTAATCAATACCAATAAAACTTGTGAGCTTAAACTGTGAGTTTAAATTTAAACTAACAGACAGACCTCCATTCATATAAAATATTCTAAAGTCAATTTTACCCCCCAAAAATATGTTTCAAATAAAAGTGATAAGTTTCTATCTATGCGGCAAGCATTTGAAATTTAAAGGAAAACATTGTAACTGCTTTCGAAAAAAAATTAAAAAACTTTTCTGTAAAATCGCACTTCTGGTTAACCGATTTTTTTTTTCAAATTTGAAATTCTACTAACGCTTAGATGATAAAATTATAAATATTTTTTTTTTTGTATTTTGAAATGTGCATAAAATCAATGATCCTTTGCACCTGAACTATATTAAATAGACATTTTACCTTCTAATAAACATTCTATATAATTGGAACAAAAAAAACACAAAACAATCTAATGAAATAGATACAACCATAACCTTTTTATTTCAATATAATGCTGCTCTACTCATTTAATTTTGCTTGATTAGTTTGGTAGCTCAAAAATTAATTGATCATCAGTACAATCAGACATATGTCCTTAACATTTTTATCAACTATACTCTGATCGTGTATTATTTACATTTATCCTGTGAGTACATTCATCCTTATAAAAACAACATGCTTATAAATACACTCATTCTTATAAAAAGAACATGCATCCTTATAAATACATTCATCCTTATAAATACATTCATCCTTATAAATGCATTCATCCTTATAAATACATTCGTCCTTATAAATACATTTATCCATTAAAACATAATTACGGTTCTCACATACGTCTATTTACAAGAGAGTGGAGTACTCTATATTCCTCACAATCCATGAAGATCCTAAACCTATCCACATTCACACAAACATTCACAAACGTGCCGGAGTGCCAAACCCAAACTATATAATAATAATAATAATAATATACTTTATTATACAATTAGTCTTATATACAAAGAAAGAAAGAAAACAGTATTACGGCATGGATAAGTTATCCGTCTGCCGGAGGTTGATGTTTAATCAATTATTGTGAAGTCTGAACAGTAAAAAAAAAAAAAGGAAAATACAAAAAAGTAGAAAAATAAATAGATAAAATAGCTAATTATAAGAAAATTGAAAAAATTAGAAATTGAAATACTGAACAAGTTGGTAACGATACTGCCAGGCGTGTCGTGCATAATTAAGAAGTGATTGGCAAGAAGATGAATTTAGGAGGGATATTAAATGAGATCTGGATAACTTCTTACAGCCAAAATAAAGTAATCTAAGTTCTAGAAGAATAGTACATTCCGCAACGAAGTGAAAGACGTCTTCTTTGGACCGAGAGTTACACAGAGGACATAGATCCACATCTCTTTCTAGGAAAGGACAGTAATTTAAATATAGCAGCTCACACCTTAATTTAAATAACCAACGAAGTTGAGTTAAAGAAGACCACAATGGTTTGAAGCTGTAAACCTGAAAAACTGAAGAGTGTGATCCAAATCTTTGTACAACAAAAAACGTGTTGAAGATTGGGCGTGCCTCTCAGACTCCTCCATATGCCTAGAATTTATAATAGAGAGAAGACTTTTCATCTGACCCAAACTATATATTAGATTGAAGTGATACTTTAAAGGAAAGCATAACGCTACTTACTGTTCCTCCCAGAACCCCCAAAAATCAATATTCCCGGGGAAGTTGTTTTAAATAAAAAAGTGATAGGTATGTATGTGTGTAGTTAGTATAAAAATGTTTAGAGAAAATCGTTGGATTTGTTTTCAAGAAAATTACGAAAAACTGGAACCAAAAAAGTCATAAAAAAAAGTTGCACTGTCGGTTGATTGATTTTGCCCGAAACCTTCATGTTGATGCGGTGGTAATACAAAGTTTGTTTTTTTTAGCTTCCTACGAATTTACGTTTATGTATACACACATACGCATACACGCATAGATACCATTCGCTAAAAACTTTTTTTTTTTTATATTCAGAAGACACTCCAAAACGTGCATTTCCGGTGAAAACTCAATATGGAAGATCTGACGCAATCGCAATGCTTCCTGAAAGTAAAAAAAAAAAAATTCTGGTGTGAAACACTCATACGACCTTCTCTTAGTTCAGTTCATGCAATTATAAATTGATAGTGTAATGGCATCCAGCAGAGAGAAGAGAGGCTCTCTCTGGTTAACAGAGACTACTCTCTGACTTAGGCATAGAGAGCCTCTCTTCTCTCTGCTGGATGCCATTACAATATTTACTTTATTCTTTAAACTTGAAATCAGTAGAACAAAAGTTTGAAGGTTTCAATGAAAAAAAATCAAAATTAGAACACGCTCCAGGCCACCGTACCTAGCGCATAGCGCCAAAACCGGTGCCTATTGTCACTTAGCGTGCTCCTACATAATAAGCAAGTTACCATCCCTGCCACGTGGAGGCGGACCTCTACATATCCCTCTAGACCTTCGCATTACCACTACTTCGCGAGCAAACTCAACAAAGTCTACAAAAATGTATGGCATTTTTCGTCAATTCTTTCAAAATCTCTCGGCCAGTTCTCTCCGCTCCTTTTCAGCTTGGAATTCCATATGGATTCTTGTCTCGTCGAGAAGAGGATATCTGAAGAGAACGTGATGCACTGTGTCCCGTTCACCACATGTACAATACGGGGAATCTTTCAATCCCCAGCTCATGGAGCTTAGAATTGAACTCCCCATGCCCCCCCCTGTGAGGACCAGTAATAATAACGCGGAGTTTGTTCTCACTTAGGCACATCATGCAGGCCTCCGATCTCCGTTAGTTATAATTTACCAGGCAGATCTTAGCCTGCCACAGTCCGGGAAGAGATCTTTCAGTTAGATTAAACTTTAAACTGTCACCACAAGCTTTATTAGTTGTGACAGTGGGCACTGCTACAGAAATTACACCCTGCCACATTTTTTTTTTTTTTTAATGGCAAGCCCAATTAAGATTTGTGAACATTATAGTTTTAAGAGAAATCGTTTGAGTATTTGACACAAGATCTTTTCTTAATAATTCTTAAATAATTCTCTTCTCACCTGCATGATCCTAAAATTCCTTTGGTCCATTAAAAATGGTGTCTTATTTTTTAAAAGAATCAGTTTTTTTTGAAAGTCAGAGAACCAGATCTAGGCAATGAATAGGATGTTTCAAGGATTTATGGACAGAAAAAGGAAACCTTTTCTTCCCGTTACACTATATATCACAGTAACCATTATTTTTGTTTACATTATCTCCCTTTGGTGCAAATCTATCAAAAAATTCTACAGAATATAAACTTATGTAAATATTTTTATACTGAACAACTTTGGTTATATGCATGTTTTATCATAGGAATGATATAAAGATAACGGAAATGGTAGGACTTCACTCTGGCGCTGTTAGTTATCTACTTAACATCTCCCACAGGAGTAATCCTGCCCACTGGAAATACCATAAATTATGGTTAACTTTTTATCTCTGTTATTTAGACAACAATGCATTTTTTTTTTTCTAGAACTGAATATTTAAAAAAAAAAAAACGGTGTGAAACACTCACATAACTTTCTCTCACTGTAGTTTACACAGATTTAAGTGACAACATTTACTTCAAACTAATAATTTTGTAATGGAATCAGATATTAGATGTAATGGAAACGTTTGATGTGTGATTCCTGGAGAACAGATGTCTTGAAGAGTGCGGAAGTTAGTTTGAGAGATTTGGAAGTTAGTGCTCGAATTATTAAACGGTTTTTTATATAAAAATAAACTGTATTTTAACAATAATTTAAACGTGATAAATGGTAACTAATAACTATAATAAAATACTTAATAATAAATAGAAGATAAATAGCTGATAATTTAGATGGTTAAAATAACGAACTAAAGTGCACAACTACGAGAATGATAAGTTGAATATAACTGTGAAT
This sequence comes from Triatoma infestans, assembly GCA_011037195.1. Lineage (NCBI taxonomy): Eukaryota > Metazoa > Arthropoda > Insecta > Hemiptera > Reduviidae > Triatoma > Triatoma infestans. The sequence continues at coordinate 38,311 of JAAEAF010006243.1, read as the reverse complement.
TGCCGCTCGTGTATAGTTTGGTCGTAGATGATATAATAATCCTTTCGTCGTATATCATAGAGTTTATATATACTGTTGTTCACACTCACACCAAGACATCTGTCTTAGTGTGCGGCCTTGTGCGACCTTCGTAGTTTTCTGATCTTATTTAGTGGCCATACTTATCGCGGTGCCTGCCTTTTGATGTGAGAATTGATGAAAAGGCTTTGTTGTTTGTTTGGTTGACCGCGGCTGTCGGCGGCCAACAGTGTTACTGTTTTCACCCTTTGTTGATTATTTCTTTGGCGTACTTTGCCGATGTCAATGACTTTGCCATGTCATTACATCATCCCCTCCCCGGTGAAAATTTTTCCAGCATGAAAAAATTTGTTGCGGGGGCGGATGCTGAATTTGCATGTTCGCCGTTGTAAGAGCGTGCCTATTTTTGTTTTGAATTTAAGTAAATTAGTTAGTGTGCATTTTAGTTGAATTATTTATACCGTGTTAATTTGTATACATAGTTTAAAATTCACGGTTTGATACGATTGCAATTTTGTAACTTTTGAGAATTTGACAATGATGTAATTTTTAACAATGAGTTTAACAATGGAGAATTGATAGAAATACTAATTATATAGAATTGAAGGTATTATAAGGCTAACAACTTGTGTTGTTTCGTTAATTACAATTAAAATATTTGTTTGACCATTGATAATATTAAAATTTAACATGCTATTGTTATTAACATAGTAAATGAAATTAAAACGTAAAATACAATTATCGGTTGATCGAGTCACCATAAAATATTACATGTAAATATAATAGCAAATGAATTATACATATGAAATGAATTATAAGAGTCAAGGAATTAATACATAATTGTTAATGAAATTAATAACATAAAAAAAAATGACTTATATCAGTTGTAATTATAAAGTAAACGTATTATATTGATAATATTAACATAGGGAGTAAATTATATCAGTTAATAACATAATGAATGAAATTATAAAATAGACTTATTATACAGATATCCATTGAAAATAATAACATAGGAAGTAATTTAAATCAGTAATAAGAAAACATAATAAATGAATTATAAGGTAAGTTATATCAGTTAATAAGATAACATAATGAATGAAATTATAAAATAGACTTATTATACAGATATGTAATTGTTATTGAAAACATAGTAACTGATTTATAAAGATCAAAGAATTAATATGTAATTGTAATTGAAAGAATTAACATAAAAAACGAATTATAAATGTCAAGGAATTAATATGTAATTGACATACAAATGTCAACTGAAGATATAAACATCGAAAATTAATTATATTATTTGATAAAATCAAAAATTTAATATGTAGATGACATTTAATGTTATGAAGATATAAACATCGAAAATTAATTATATTATTTAAAAAAATTTAATATGTAATGACATATAAATGTCAACTGAAGATATAAACATCGAAAATTAATTATATTATTTGATAAAATCCAAAATTTAATATGTAGATGACATATAAATGTCAACTGAAGATATAAACATCGAAAATTAATTATATTATTTGATAAAATCAAAAATTTAATATGTAGATGACATATAAATGTCAACTGAAGATATAAACATCGAAAATTAATTATATTATTTGATAACAAATATCAGTTAAAATAAATGAAATTATAAAAGAAACTTAAATGCTAGTGAATTGATAGGTAAAAGTTGGTATACCACGTTTTAATATTGTTTATAAGAATTATAAACTGTGCACTCTTATTTTTTAGGTTTTATATATTTATATTTTGAGATTTAATCGATTAATTGTTGCCCCTGATTTACCCAATGCGTGCTGCGTGCAAGGGGGAAGGGAAAGCGCTTGTGGGATAGGTGTTGAGCTCAAGGTTAGGTATCTCGAGATTCGTCGATTAGTCTAGACTTCTTACTTTAACTTAGCTTAACTTAATCTAACTTAATTTAGATGTCGACTATATTAATCTAAATATGTATATATATATATGCGAGGAAAATGGCAAGTATATAAAACGCAGTAATGGGGGGAGACATGCGTTTGTCGTATTTTTGGGGTACACTAGTGTTTTTTCGAAGTAATGAGCTCGTTGTAGTTAGGCCGTGACGAAATGCTGCAAAATTTGTATTAGTGGATGTACAAATAAATTTTTAAATTAATAGTTGATATTTAAGTGAATGACCTGTAATAAATATATAAATAAATAAAATAATATACTGGAAGGAGATTAGTTACTTACAATTGTAAAAGTTTTATGTGCACGTGTTAACTCCTTTGTTTGTTACCTGCTTGGTAGCAAAAGATATAATAGTCTCTGTTCGTTAAAAGGGTGTTGGTCTTCCGTCTCGATTCAATTGTTGTGTTTACCTGTCATTGGTATTATTCTACTGAACAAAAAGCAATTTTGTTAAAATTTTTGAATAGAACAATAAGGAAATAATAGGTTGTATTTATTGTGACTAATTGTAGTAGTCACCTGTAAGAAAAGGTTGTATTATTTAGTCTGAAATGTAAACAATTTTCAGTACAATTGGCGGTAAAAGAAAATCAGTTAATATTAAAGTTGGCGGTAAATGAAAATAAACGAAAATAATTTGTTGTTAAATAATTGTTACTATTGGCTGTCTGTGTATAGCCGTATTTTATGTCTGTATGTGTAACTCCCTGGACTGAGAAGTGGTGTTTTGTTGACCAATCTCTCCCAACACCGGAAGTGGTGTTTATGTGAGTGTTTATGGTTTACGGCGGGTACGTAAAACCATTGGGTGCTTGTTTTGCTGTTGTGGTGTTGGTCTGATGTTGGCTGGTTTGATTTTTGATTGGTGTACGATTTTTTTGTTGTTGTGTAGTGTGAGTCGTACAGTGTGATTTGGGTAGACCTTATCTATTTTATAAGGTCCCGTGTATTTGGGTGCGAATTTGTTGTTGGTTTTGAATGTTTTTAGGTAAACGTTGTCATTGACGTTGTATGTGTGTGTGTGTGTGTGTGTGTTTCTGTTATAGTATTTTGCTCTTGTTTTCGCCGCCTTTTGATTATTTATTTTTGCATCCGAACGCACTTGTTTTATCTTGTCGTGTAGTGTTCGTGTGTGTATGTTGAAGTTGTCGAGGTCTCGTGCCGGGTAGTCCAATATCCATGGAAATTTGAATTTGTTCCCGAACACGAGCTCGTGTGGTGAGTAGCGTGTAGAAGAATTGGGTGTAGAGTTGTGAGCGGCTTTGATGAATGGTATGTAAGTGTGCCATTGTGTGTTAGTGTAATGCGAGATGGCGTTTGCTATTGTCTTGTGTATACGCTCTAATCGTCCGTTGGATTGTGGGTGATAAGGTGTGTTGTTAATTTTCTTGATTTTCAGTAGTGTACATCTGTAACATGATAGTGGATGTGAAGTTTGTACCTAAGTCAGTCAGTAGGTATTTCGGTGTGCCATAACGAGTGAATATTTCGTTGACGAGTATCCGCGCAATAGTCTCGGCTTTCTGATCTGTCATCGGAAACATTTCGAGAAAGCGAGAGTATTGGCAGATGACTGTCAAGATGTATTTATATTCCTCGTTAGTGGTAGTGTTGGTGGAAATTTCCAGGGGGCCTACTACGTCAATGGATAACGCTGTAAAAACGTTGGTAGGTTCCTGGAAATTACCTAATGGAGGTTTGTCGTGTATGTGTGTTTTGTGTATGGCGCAACTGTGGCAAGTTTGTATGTAGTCTTGTACGTCTTTGTATAAGTTTGGCCATGTAAAATAAAGTTTGATACGTTCGTAAGTCTTGTGGTTGCCGTAGTGTCCTGATAGTGGACCATCATGAAAAGCGCGTAGTAGTGTATTTCGTAAATTGTGTGGTACTAGTGTGAGATTGTCGGCTGTGTGTATGATGATGCCGCGATCATCGAGAGAATAGTGTGGGGTGTTAAGAAGTTGTTGACATTCTGTATCGTTTTGTTGAGCGTGTAATATTCACTGATGTGTCGATGGTTGGATAATATTCATCATTATCCGTTTCTACGCAGGCAATATATCTGCTGAGTGCGTCGGCGTGTGCAATGTTTTTGCCGAAGCGGTGTTCTATATAGAAATCGAATTCCGCCAGCTTCATGCTCCAACGGAACAATTTATTGTGGCTGTCTTTAATATTTTTAAGCCATTGTAGGGCTGAATGGTCAGTGATAATTTTAAAACGATATCCGTATAAAATATAGCGATATGTTTTACAGCCAAATATTATTGCTAGGAGTTCACGCTCTGTGGTACAATATTTAGCCTCCGTTTCGCTCAAAACTCTTGAAGAAAACGCTATTGGTCTTTCGTTGCCATTTATATTTTGGCTTAATATGGCTGAAATACCTACGTTGCTGGCATCCGTGGTTAATATAAATTCGTGATTATAATCAGGGTATGCCAATACCGGAGGTGCAATTAGTGACTTTTTTAAGGTTTCAAATGCCAGTTGCGCGTTTTGAGACCATTGAAATTTTACGCCTTTTTTCGTAAGGTCGGAGAGTGGTTTGGCGATCTCAGAAAACTTCGGGATAAATTTTCTGTAGAATCCTACGAATCCTAAAAATGCTCTCACATCTTTTAATTTTCGTGGTACAGGATAGTCTTTTACAGCCTTAAGTTTTTCCTCATCTGGTCGAATACCATCCGAACCTATGACATAGCCTAGGTATTTGCAAGTATTTTTGAAGAATTGGCATTTACCTAGATTTACGCATAAGTTGGCGGCTTGAAGACGCGACAGCACTTTTGTCAGTGAGTCGAGATGTTCGTCGAATGTCTGTCCGTGAAATATCAAGATGTCATAAGTCACCGGTATAGCCCGACATAACTTTATCGATGAATCTTTGATATAAAATTGGAGCCGTCTTTAGACCGAATGGGAGGACTCTGAATTGGTATGTGCCAAAGTTGGTGATGAAGGATGTTTTCTCCTTGCTTTCCTCGTCAAGGGGGATACCATGAAAGGCTCCGCTTATGTCCAAGGCTGTGCAGTATCGAGTGTTGTGTAGTGTGGAGAGTATGTACTGTATGTCCGGTAGTGGGTAAGTTTCGTTAGCTGTGATAGCGTTCAGTTTTCGAAGGTCTACTACGTATCTGTATTGTTTTCGTAACTGTGCTATGTTGTTTATGTCAACGTTTGTATGTGTGGCGTGTTTCTTTTTTATTAATATGACAGGGTGTGCCCATTTGCCGCTACTTTCTTCGATAATACCCCTATCGAGACTGTCCTGTATAAGGGCTTTGAGGATTGGAGCCTCAGAGTGAGCGACCTTATACGGACGACTCACGATAGGAGGATGGTCTTTAGTGTCTATGTGGTGTTTGATGTTAGTGAACTTTGTCTGAAAGTTCTTGTCGTGTGTGAATGTATCGTGAAAAGGAGCTAGAGCTTGTAAGATGTTTTGTCTCTGCTGTTCCGGTAAGTGTGTCAGTTTGCTGTACAGTTCGTCTTGGAAGAGAGATATTTTCTCTGCGTCTTGAACGTTTGGCAGTACAGCGTTAATAGTGTGTGTAGGTAGGTCAGTGTCAAGGTCGTATTCTATGTGCGCAATTGGTAAGTGTTTTTGTATGGTAATTTCGTGCGATGAAGTGTTAATAATGTTTATGGTGCACGTGTTGTTAGTGATTAGCGCAATAGAATTTGGTAAGTATAGGCCGTTTGGCAGAGATTCGTGTTGAGTTAGTAAAATTTCTGTGTTGTGTGGAACTTTAGTATATAAAGTGTGTGTCTGTACTATGTGAGTACGTGGTGGTACAGAAATTTTATGTCTTAGTTGTAGCGTTTTGGGCAACCCGTGTGGCTGTATAGTGTTAATGCTGGGTGAGTGAGACGAGTTTGCGAATGGAATGTTGCATTTGTTTAATGTGAGTGTCTGTGTTCGTAAGTTTATAATGGCTTGGTTGTGCGTGAGTATGTCTCGTCCGAGTATAGCCTGGAATGCACCCTGAAGCTTTGACACAACGAATTCACCCATAAATTGCGAGTTCTTGACGCCGTCCGCATGAAGTTTAAGGGACGTGACGCCGTAATTTGGTATAATTTGGTCAGTCAGTGATTTAAGTAAAATGTCTGAAGGCTGAAGCTTCTTATTCTTACAGTAAGAAAAATCTATAAGACTGTGACTGGCGCCCGTATCCACGAGAGCATGGAGTAATTTTTTATTGATTCATAGAATTACCATTAGATTTTCTTGAGAGGTGAAAGCCGGGATGATTGCCGTAGTTGTGGTAACCGCCTGCGACTGCCGGGAATTTAACCGTTTTTTGGTTTGACGAAGAAACAATTTCGGGCAGTATGGCCGTATTTATCGCAATACTGGCAGGTCGGTATGTCACTGGTATTAAATTTGGTTGATGCCGCCCTTGTCACTTCCGAATAAGTTCTGCGCGGTCTGTGAGTTTGAGGTGTATTTGTGGGTTGGCATTGGGTTGTGGACTGTTGACGCCTTTGAAAATTATTATATCTGTTGGACTGTGGCGCAAATTTGCCGAAGTTTGTACGTGGTTTTGTTTTTGGGGCCGTGCAATGCCTGTCGAAATGCGGCCCTGAACAATGCCGACATGGCCGATTTTTGACGACGTTAAATACTGGGGTTTTGTTTTTATGCGTGCATTCAGAATGGAAATGCATATTCCCGCAGTACTTACATGGCGATGGCGGTAGATTATTTTGTTTAGCCACCGGTTTGGTTATATTGGGCTTAGGCGTTATCGCAAAAACTGACGGAGCAGAGTCTGCCGCCTTGATTTCCCTCAGTGCTGTAGTGTATTCTAGAGCACTGTCTAGCGTTTCGGGAAGTTTGGTGCGCACTTCATTTCTGAGGTTTTGGGGTAGTAACCTTATGAAGGTGTCGGTGGTGATTTTATTAAGGACTGTTTGTAAAGTTAATTTCGGATTAGCTTCTGCCTTATCCGAAATTAATGCATGCAGGTGGCGGAGTTTATCGGCGATTTTCTCGACCGAATCGTCTGGGGATGCCTGCATGTTTGTAATTTGTCGTAATAGAATAAGAGGCGTTTGCTCCTGGTGATATCTATTGAGCAGCAGTTTCGAAATTGTTTTGAAATCAACTACCTTACCTTCTCGTAAAAGTAGTGATTTCTGAGTATTATAAAAGGTTTTGGCGGTCCCCGAAATTTTGAATTCTACGACTTCTAAAGTGGTCTCGTCGTCCCACCTTGACAATCTAGCGCATCGTTGGACTTGTTCCAGGAATAATTCAATATTTGTGTTATTTTCCCCATCGAAACACGGAATTTGGTTCAGGAGGTTTAGGCTTGCTATTATGGATGTTTTATCTTGGGCCGGGGGAGCAGGTGCAGACCTTTCTCTTTCACCCAAGAGGTGTTGCACAGCCTCTTCTAAGGACATCTGTACACCATTTAAATTATAAGTGGTCATGTTAGATACTGATTGAGGGTCAGAAATTTTAATAGTGTTAGCACGAATTTTCTTTGATCTAGTTTTCATAAATTTTCAAAAAAAATTTTAGTTCAATATGATTGAACTTATATAACACAATAGAAAAAAAAATTTAATAAATAAATAAAATATGTATAAAAAATTTGACTTACTGGAATCGCTGTTCGGATCCTAGTCGCTGCCACCAGATGTAATGGAATCAGATATTAGATGTAATGGAATCGTTTGATGTGTGATTCCTGGAGTACAGATGTCTTGAAGAGGGCGGAAGTTAGTTTGAGAGATTTGGAAGTTAGTGCTCGAATTATTAAACTGTTTTTTATATAAAAATAAACTGTATTTTAACAATAATTTAAACGTGATAAATGGTAACTAATAACTATAATAAAATACTTAATAATAAATAGAAGATAAATAGCTGATAATTTAGAATGGTTAAAATAACGAACTAAAGTGCACAACTACGAGAATGATAAGTTGAATATAACTGTGAATTGCCGCTCGTGTATAGTTTGGTCGTAGATGATATAATAATCCTCTCGTCGTATATCATAGAGTTTATATATACTGTTGTTCACACTCACACCAAGATATCTGTCTTAGTGTGCGGCCTTGTGCGACCTTCGTAGTTTTCTGACCTTAGTTAGTGGCCATACTTATCGCGGTGCCTGCCTTTTGATGTGAGAATATATGAAAAGGCTTTGTTGTTTGTTTGGTTGACCGCGGCTGTCGGCGGCCAACGGTGTTACTGTTTTCACCCTTTGTTGATTATTTCTTTGGCGTACTTTGCCGATGTCAATGACTTTGCCATGTCATTACAATTTTATTAAATGTTTGCTTGCCTTTCAATTTTATATCAATTTGGAGAATTTAAACTTAATAAAATGGCATTTTTTTTTTTTTTTTGAGAACCATACACTACCCCGCCGTCAGTGTCTTTTACGGATAAAATCGTAGAAAACTGAAATAAGTTCAGTAAAAATGCACTACCGATGAAACGATTTTCAGCATATTGACAATATTCTAATTAATAATTTAATTAATTCTAATTAATTTCTAATTAATATTATTTAGGTGATAGAATTGTATAATAAATTATTATAGAGGAAAACATAATCTCCCCCCCCCACACACACAGCGCCCCAAATCCACCTTTTGGGAATTTACTGGAAGTTTTACAGTAAAATGTTTCAAATAAAAGTAATTAAAGAAAAATGTTTAACCGTTTATGAGAAAATTATTTTGAGAATGTCAATTTCGAACTTTTCGCGCTATACATACGCGCGCAGTATATTTCAAAAAAAAAAAAAAATGGGGGACTCAGGGGAGCTTAAAACGTGTATTTCCGGTGAAAACTCGATATCAAAAATTTTGACACGATCACCTTACTTCCTGTAATAAAACTAAAAAAATGCTATTATATATTAATGTATGCAGTTTTCTTCACAAGTATACTGGACTGGTGGATTAAGCTGGCAGGGCAGAAAACTGTGAAAGTAAAAGCTTTTTAATTTGAGACCTGCCTCAAATACACTTAGCGCTCCTAAGGTCTCTTAAAAACTGCCGTACAAGACAAACTGTCGAGTTTCTGGCTGCTAATGGTGTTGATGAGGAGAGAAATTGGGATTGATTAATTAGACGAGATATGAAGACACTGTTATAATATAGCTATAAGCTTACACAAACTGCACTGGACTTTTAATGTATTTTATGGAATAAAGGGTTAGAGTAGAGTTATGACACGATGATATGACACGATGCGATGTATGGTTGAATCTGATAGATTTATTGATGCCCCGATCTGTTACTGGCTTATATACAGATTCCCCACTCTAGCCTGCTTAAGTGAGAGAGTACCAGAGAGAGTTTGTTTTCTCTCGGTCGGGCTTGTGTGTTTTCTCTCTTGCCGTTAGAGTCAAACGTATTAAAACTCCCCACCTATTTTTTTTTCTACAGTATAATGCGACCTTAAAAGTTCTATTGTAATACCACCCCCACTGGTGCCAAATTTAGACCACTCTACCCAGATTAAGACTCTGTGAGATCTCCAATACCTGGTAATAAGTACTCAGACTTCATAATCTTCTCTGGATGATAGCGTTGCACTCCTACTATCTAACCTCAATCCTACTATCTAACATTGAGCTAATCCCCTCCTTCTCTCTTGGCTTACGTCAATTAACTAGGTTCCGAGACCATAGTTTGTGTACTATGTTTGCCCATGTCTGTAAAGTATTGAGTGTATGTTAAGTGTATTGTGTAGTGTTCTGGCGAAGTGCATGGAGTACTGAGCTGTGGTAACCCATGGGGTCGCTACTCCCTAAGTAACTGCATGCAACAGATACCCCTTGCGGGCAAAACTACTTAGACTCATGCACGCTTCAGATATTTTTCTGGTCATAACCGCCCAAAAAAGATTAAGCTTCCTTCCGTCCTAAGAAGGTTTTTCTAGAGTTGCACTCTCTTCACTTACTCCTAATTTCTGATCTTTTACCGGAGAGATTGGCCGCTTATCCCAGAAAAGGGTTTCCGGCCTCAAAAAGGGGGATAAAGCGCCTTTTCTTACCCAGGGAGTCGGCTATTTCCTTCCACGCCAACTTGTCCTAGCACCCAAAATAGGGTATCCCTATTTTTTCTCCTACCCAGTTTTTAAACTGATGTCATACGAGTTCAGTGCTTTAATGGCGATCTGGCTGTTGGATAGTAGAATTGTAATCTCCACATTTTAACATTTCCTGTTGAAGTTAACCTGGGACACATCTTCTTCCAATTGCGTGAATCTTCCGCCTGGAAGATATTGGGAAAATTTCTCTCCAGCTTACTCACCCGATTTAACCACGTGACTTCTGGCTCCTTCATAAGCTTAAAACATTTTTCGCGAGATCGTCATGTTTTTTTGTTTGTTTATCTTGAAGACTAATTTTCAGATAGATGCCATAAGGCATTCAAGTTGTGGAAAATAAGACTTAACAAGCGCAATGGAGTAGGAGAAGATTGCTTTGAGTACAAATCGCACAAATTTTTTCGGAAGAGGTGTTTTAATTGTTTAGGAGTATTTTACTATTTTCTGGGACTGTCCCAGAGAAAACGTGCGCGATAATCGTGCGCCATAAATTTGATACCTTATAGCTTATTCATTCAGAGAGATAAAATGTAAACAAAGATAGTGTGAATAAATAAAAAGGCATACTGAATAGCTTTGTTTTTACCCAATGAAAATTAATCAAGAATACAATACTATAATGAGTTCCTATAAATATAGCATCTTTAATGATTATTATTATATTTTTTTAATAACTATAAATTATAGACTAAACAATACAATAGTGGCTAAGTGGTAGAAGGCAGATGTTGCAAATGCTTTGCGATCAATACATTGTGGGCGGTGCTGGAATTTGACTCTAGCTGAGAGTGCACAACAAATACTTATGAGTTTTCAATTGTTTTGGATTATTTCAATTAATTAATTTACCCATTTTTTTTTGTAAAAAAAAAAAAGAAAAGAAGTAATAACAATAAGGACGTGACATTTTATTAACAAATCTCTTCTGAAACTTTTTAGATCAAGAAGTCCAATTAGTACTTTTCTTTTTTGCTTTCTCTTAGTACTTATGCTTACATAAAATAAAGAATTGCGATCTGTCAAAAGCAGTGCATAGCAGTAAAAGCAGAGAACAAAATATCTTTACAGCGAAGCATCTTCACAAGCTCAAACTTAATATGCGTATTAACAATTTAATGAAAAAAATGTATATTAATGGACAACATTTTCGTAGGCTTTGGTATCGTATTAGAATCGGAGAACCATATATTCCATTACGTACGTTACACTTTGTCCAAAGTTTCTCCAATAAACTATATTTTGTTTCTGTAGTGCGATTCTGGAAGGTTTTCAAAGTATCCATTTATGAGAATGCATTTACCTCTTCATTTGAGCCAAAACATTTTCCAGCTACAAAATTTCTTAAGGTTTGGGAATAGATGAAAGTCAGAGGGAGCCAAATCTGGCGAATAAGTAGGATGCTGCAAAAATTCCTATTTCAAATCCCTCAATTTTCCAATTGCCAAATCCCCCATTGTGGGGGCGGGTGCATTGTCCTGGTGAAAGAGGATTTTTTTTTTTTCTATTGCAAACCAGGCCTTTTATCTAGCTGGTGAAGAAGATGTGCATAGTATTCCCCATTAATTGTTTGTCCGTTTGGCATGTAGTCAATTAAAGGAATTCCTTTGGAATCTCAAAAAAAAAAAAAAATAGTCACTACGTTTGCAGCCGATGCAATTCTCTTTGCTTTCTTCGGCTTCTACCCACTGATTGGACTATTGTTTTGATTGAGGTGTAAATTGGTGGACCCACATTTTATCCATCGTAACAAAATCGGCAAAGAAAATCGATTGGATTCTTCTTAAAACGGCACAAACATTGCTGAAAAACTCGATTCCTTATTTGTTTGTGATCAGCATTTAACAAATGCGGCCCACATCTTGTACAAAGCTATTCTCATACTGAGTTCTTCATGTAAAATGTGCCGTACCCTTTCTTCTGAGGTGCCTACAACCTTCGCTATCTCATATACCTTTAGTCATCGATCATCTAGAACCATATTGTGTACCTTCTCGATATTTTCTTTGGCAGTTTTTGGCCGTCCTTTATGTGGATCATCTTCAATCGATGTACGACCACGTTTAAACTCAGCTGCCCATTTTTTTCTGTTGATAACGTAGGTGCCAGACTCCTTATATACTTTTACTAACTTTGGATAAATTTCTGTTGGCGATAAACCATCCAAAACGAAGAATTTTATGACGAAAGGTTATTCAAGTTTATTCATTTTGTCAAATCACTCAACATGCTTATTTTAAACAGCCGTATAAAACAAACTATTAGTCTGATCAAATTCATATTTGGTATTTACTTTTGCTAGACAAGTGTGCCAACATGACAAAACTAGTAATTTCATTTGTAGCAGTGCCATCTATTGGCTAGGCCAAAGAACTTTTCAAATTGCCTAGAATTTAAATAATATATAATCTAATTAAATTTATTACCAAAATTAACCAATTTAAATTATATATAATCTAATTAACTTTATTACCAAAATTAACCAACCTTTAGGAATATTAGAAGTTCACTTACTATGAAACTGAAAGTTTAGGCAAACAGAGAGTCTTGTATTGGTATCTTGTAAAGGATTAAAAAGTATGAATAAGCGGATCAACTAAATTTCCTCTGTGCAAGTCTATATTATCACAATGTTTTGACCAAAAAACATCCTGATGATGGGCGAACCGATTGATGAGCACAAAAACTAGCAGGCTATCACGGAAAATATCATTGATGCTTTTATACAGAAATCACATTAATATCACACTACCCATCAAACGTTTATTTCAAAATTCGAAATTTTTGGCAAGCATTTAAATCTTATTAATATTACATAGTTAAGTGAAGTGTATAATTTAAGGAAAAGGTATTTTAAATGAAAAATTATTTCAAATAAAATTTTCTGGTGGATAATTCAAAGTTTTTTTAGACAATCTGGTTGGAGCCGTTACCGAGAAAACTGCAAAAAACTGAAAAATGGTATTTTTCAGGTTAGTATTTCTGAACAAAAAACCTTACTGTTAGGTTTCCTGATTAAAAATTAAACGAAATATTAAATTTGAACTTTCTTCGACTTTTCTGTCTTTGACTTTGACAACAGCCGCATTTCTAAAAATCTTCTTTTTTTTTTTGGCTCATAGAAACCTCAGAATTCAATTCCGAAAATTATATATGATTACAAAATTATGTTATACTAAAAAGTAAGGGAAAGTAAGTGTTTAATATAAAAATTAAATTGTTACTTAATGTATTTATTTAAATATTGATTGTTTCCCTTCAATTTCCTTGATTAGCTTCCTATCACGCCCATGGTCTGAGTAACAAACCACTATAGTAACAAATTTATGGTAATAAAATTGTCTGTAATGAGAAAATGATAGATAGATGACTTTAAAGCTTATTCATTAAAGACGTTTACAGGAAATTTATCATTTTATTAGGAGTAGATTTAATATTGAAAACAGAAATTGAAATATTACCAAAATTTCAAATTATTGATTCCTCTTACATTTGGGTTCTTTAATTAAAATTAAATGAAAGAAAAGTGTCCCATCTTATAAACAATTTTACGTACTTTCTTAATTCATTCTCAAGCTAGAAAAAAATAGGCATGGGGTTATGGTTTCCTCTAAAGTGCTATATTCATTCTGTTTATTATAAAATTCTATCATCTAAATAATATTAATTACAATTAAATATGTTGACATTGAAGGGAATGAGATGGCCGACGCCCTGGCCAAGATAGGCGCTACGACCCCACTTCTAGGGCCGTAACCTTTTTGTGCGGTTAGCGACCAGTTTCTTTTGGAAGAACTTAGGAAGGAAGAGGAGACGAGGAGATCTCAACTCTGGTACTCCCTCCCCGGTTTGCGGCAGGCCAAGATCTGCTTGGGAAATTATAACCGACGGAGATCGGAGGCCTGCATTGAATTGTTGAGCAAAAACAAGCTCCGCGTAAGGGGCATTACCTACTTAGAGGACACTGGTGAAGCTGGGTTTGGAAAGTGATAGCTCATGCAGATTCTGTGGGGAGCTGGAGTTAAACTCCATTACATCTCCTAACAGACTGCGAGGCTGCCACTCAGAGAAGGTTCAAGAAGCTGGGTAGCTACCAGGTGGAGGAGGAGGTTATACCCTTTCTAGAGCCCGTCAGGATACTGGGATTCCTTAGGGATCTCAGACTGATGGAGGTGTTGTAGAACGGATGATCAGCTGGGACATCTGCTCGGGTGCTGTGGGCAAGCCTGCGGCTTAATAGACCGGATAAAAGGTCGCAGTGCATTGGCCCCCCGCTTTAAAAAAAAAAAAAAAAAAAGTTGACAAAAATTCTGAGTTTGGAGATCACCGTTTCGACCGGAAGTACGTTTTTACTGTATAGTTTTTTCCAGTTTTCTGGAACACCAATGAATTTCATTAAATTTTGTCGAATGGATGTGACAAGGAGAGAGTATTGGATGGGAATGGATTTAGGAATGAGATTAGAAATAAACTAGATGATATGCTGAACACTGGTCCAATAAATAGAACACACAAACTGCAAGGACTTTACAGTTAAATAGAAGTTAGGTAGCAAGTGAATAATAAAGAGACAGACTGGCTGCGTAATAAGAAGGTTAGTAGATAGGTTACTGACCGGATATATTGTCGTAAACTGTCCTGAACTCTTCAGCTGCCGCTCTATTTATATGACATCAAACGTTCGCTTCCTAGTTGGTTGGTTTCGCAGAACTGGAAAGCAGTCAGTGATATTTTCCGTGTTACCGTTCGTTTACGGGTATTCGCACGTACATCATCAGGATGTTTTGGCCAAAAAAACAGTGTGATAACATAGACTTGCACAGAGCAAATTTAGTTTCTAGCCTGGCCTAGATAGGGGCAATAACTAACTTTTGATTCATTTATTGTCTGCTTCTTCGCTCTACGGTTCCTATGAATCTTTAATGATCTTTGTTAGATCATTAAAGTTTAGATTTCTAGATTATTTTATTAAGTTTAAATTTTCTCATAGTTATAAAAGTGAAGACAAATAATCATTTAGTAAAACTGTAAGTTCGTAAAAAAATTAGTCAAATAAGTAAGAGAAAGTCGAACTGCAAATAAGTCAGAATTAGTAAAACTGCATTAAGTGAAATTCGTGTATTTAAAAATCTTAATGTAATTTTTTAACATTATTTAATATTAATTAAAAGTTATTAAATTAAATAAAAATTAAAATAAATTTATGTTTATATCGAACATATTATTTAGTATAATATTCTATTAAAGATATTGGCATAGTTGCCAACTTCATGAGGTACTCTTTGGCAGAATCTTCTAGCGCAAGCATACTCTAGTTGTTTACATTAAATAACTGAATCACATAACTAAATTTAGATAACCCATTATATTGTCCTCCTCGTCCATATAGCCGCACCAACTGATTTTAAATGTGAAAAAAAAAAACAACAAAAAAAAAAAACAAGAAATTCTTTAACAATTCGATTTGTTTATTGTAACATTCTATACATTAGCAACAAGCTTTATTTTTATGTCATAAATTTATGTGCATGCAATTTTATTTTTAAAACAGCATTAACTATTATTTTATGTGTTTATATATATTATTTACTAGTACATATTTACTTAGTGGTCTTCATTGAAAAGAAATGCATCAAAGAAAAAAAAAAATCTGGTCTGAAACACTCACACAAACTTTCTCTGACACTAATTCTTTGGGTAGGGGAGGCGCATCATTTGCCCATTAGAAACATTTCCTGTAGAACTGGGGACGGCATTCATATCAACCATACTCAACATCCAAATCGGCGTCTTTATTTCCAAATATAGAAAAATATTGCGGAGCTGAGGCACTCATAAGATTTTCTTGAAAGGACCCTCAAAGACTCGCACAACCTATCTCCTCGGTAGAAACAAAAGTGGAACTAAAAAAAAAATGACTGCCCTAATTATATAGGGCATTGCCTTTTGAAGGAAGCATCTGCATAATATGGGTCTCTTTGCGAACCCACTTTGCTGGAAATGCGGTCAAAAGGATGTGAGACTGTTTCACCTTTTTTTGGAGAAGCAGGGATTGCTCCCGTTTTGTCTTCCCCCCTCTTGACCATCGTGCTTGCCAACGGGGGGGTGGGGAGAGATATGCGCCACCCCATTAAGCCACCCCATTAAGCCACTAGTAAAAAAAAAAAAGAAAAAAAAAGTGGGTCAATAATAATTCGGCCACTCAGCTCATTCTCCCTTTTGGGGTCCAATATTTTCATCACTCAACTTTGTTCCCGTATTCTTCGTGAAATCTAATCTAGTTCCTCTTCAGAGGGGGACTATTTGCAACTTAAGATCTCCAACCAATCCACCTAATAATGTTCATCCTTAATCCTGATTTATACAGGCTACACACAAGTGGTGGTGAAATACTTTCATAAGCCCCCCTGGTTAAAATACTAACCTAAGAACATTTGGATCAACATTCTCGCTAATAAATACATCCGCACCAAATAAATACATACACACTTCATTCACATTAGGGTAGGGTATCTTACATTAATTAATACAATTAATCTCAAGACAATTACAATGTTTATTTGGGCTGGCTATAAAAATGGGTGCTAGCGATTTTATTTGTATACTTGATTTTATGTGGAGGTGCTATATGTCGAAACCAACAAATCTTATGCAAATTTAAATTTCACCTAATACACGGACAGACCTCGAACATACCTCTAAAATAACTTCTTCTTTTTTTTTTTTCAGAAAAATGTTAAAAATGAAAGTGACATGTTTCTATCTATGCGGCGAATCACAAAAGCCTTCGGCTAGGCTGGGTGCCGGGACACAGAGGCATTCAAGGTAACGAAGAGGCCGACAGGCTGGCAAATGAGAGGGCCTCATGAATGCCCATAGGTGTGAAGCCTTTCTTGCGGCATCTCGTACAGAACTGCCTCTGGGACTATTGAAAACTGGCTAACACGGAAACATACATTATATTGGAAAAATATTGCTGAGCTGAGGCACCCATAAGATTTTTTTGGAAGGTCCTTCAAAGACTCGCACAACCTATCTCCTCGGTAGAACAAAAGTGGAGCTAAGAAAAATTACTGCCCTAATTATGTAGGGCATTGCCTTTTGAAGGAAGCATCTGCATAATATGGGTCTCTTTGCGAACCCACTCTGCTAGAAATGCGGTTAAAAGGATGTGACACTGTTTCATCTTTTTTTTGGAGAGTGCGTGCATTAAGCTCGCTCGCAAGATGATTCCTGAAATCTGTCGCCCACATTCTAGAGCCGATAAACACATTCTGGCGTTTTTTTCATGATACAGAGCTGATAAATGGCCCAGTCGTGGTGTAAGTGGTCTAACCTTTTTGGAAGCCTCTGGTTCGCACTTTCGGTTGATGGATTTTGTTGGAAGCAATGAATATTTCGTTTATTACTGGCTGGTTTTAAAAGGAAGTGTTGCAATCGTATCCAATTTTTGAAATTGAGCTTTCCACGATTTTGGTGGGAGGGGGTGAAGTTGTTCACGTCCGAGATTGTTCTCACGTGCCCCCCCGGGATATCCAACTAAAAGAACAACATTAATCGCCAGCGCAGCCTAGTTCTTTTATACTAGCCGCGCGACGCTGAATGGCTGAATAGCCATTTCGATAATTTCTTTTTTTATCGAAAATGTCTCAAACGATGAGCTACATCATTTATTTTAACATATTTTTCCGGGAAAATTCATTTAAGGGGGCTTTTGAAAGAGGCTATGTTTTCTTCATAAGTGCTTCCTTAGTTATATACTATTCAACATTAGCATGTGAGCAACATTGATATGTAATAAATAAGTTGCTAAAATTGGTTCTCCTAAATCCTATAATGGAGTTAATGAGGAGAGAAATTAGGTTTGATTGAATGAACGAGATATGAAGCCAGTGTTATAGTGTAGCTATATGTTTACACTAACTGCACTGGACTTTATAATGAAAATGATAGAATAAAAGGTGGGAGTAGAGATATGACACGATGCGATGTATGGTTGAATCTGATAGAAAATCTCTAGATAGATTCTCACCGGCTTATATACACAGGTTCTCCCACTCTAGCCTGCCTAAGCCAGAGAGTAGTCTCTGTTAACCAGAGAGAGCCTCTCTTCTCTCTGCTGGATGCCATTATATCATCCCTCTCACTGGCTTATACACACAGGTTCTCCCACTCTAGCCTGCCTAAGTCAGAGAGTAGTCTCTGTTAACCAGAGAGAGCCTCTCTTCTCTCTGCTGGATGCCATTACAATCCAAAAAAAATGGTTTTTATAAATAATTCTGTGTGTATATGTGTTTATGTGGTCAGCATAACTCAAAAATAGAAACTTGACATAATCACAAAAAATTCAAACATGATATTTAGTATGCAACCAAGAGTTACAGGATTCTTTCAGTTTGATAAAATTGCTCCAATAACTTTCCTTTTTTTACATGGAACATTAACTACACGAATAATGTAGTACAGAATTTATTGGTCACTTTTTTTTTTCGAAAAAAATTCATCAGATTTATTTCAGTTTATTAATTATATCGTTCTATTATCTGTATAATATTAATTATAATGAAATTTGATAGTGAAATTCTGAGATTGAAGATAAATTAGCATATCGGATGTGCAACTTAACTGAGGAATTCTTATTCAGTCTTTTTTTCCTAGTAATATTGTTGTAATCGTGTCAAATTTTCGATATCGAGTTTTCACCGGAAATATCCTTTTTTGACGTTCCCTGAGTCCAAAAAAGTGGTTTTTAGAAAATGGTGTGTGTGGGTGTGTGTGTGTGTGTGTGTATGTAAGTGAACAGCATAGCTCAAAAAAGAAAAATCGTAGAAAGTTCAAACTTGATATTCCGTTTAGGTACACCATGGGATCTGACTGTGGTCATCTGTCAAATTCCTAACCGGAAGTACCACTTTACTAGTTTTTTTTTTTTTTTGAGATTTTCTCAAAAATGGCTCCAATGATTTTTACTTTCTCTTACTCCTAGTTTTTCAATTAAGTATATCAATTACACATACTAACCAGCTACGACATTTATTTGGAAAAAAATTTCTCCGGCAAATTTCCTTTAAGGGCACTTCTGAAGGATGGGTGGGGGTTAGGTTTTCATCTAAAGTGTCATGGAAGTTTATTAGACAGTTCTATTATCTAAATAATGTTAATTAGAATTAAATATGTTGTTGAAATTCCGAGTTTGTAAAAGATCGCATGACCGGAAGTGCATTTACTTTACTAGTTTACTAAATGATTTTTTTTTTTTCACTTTTTCGCAATTTTCTCAAAAATGGCCCCGACGATTTTTCTTGAAACATACAATATAAACTAAACATTCAAAGTGCTACAACTTTTATTAACAACATTTCTCTGGGAAAATTCTTTTAAGGGCACTTTTTAGGGGAGGGATGGGGTTATGTTTTTCTCATAATTATAATGGAGTTGATGAGGAGAGAAATTGGGATTGATTAATTAGACGAGATATGAAGACACTGTTATAATATAGCTATAAGTTTACACTGACTGCACCGGACTTGTAATGATTTTATAGAATAAAGGGTAGAGATATGACACGATGCGATATGGTTGAATCTGATAGATTGATGTCTAGCTCTCACTGGCTTATATACAGGTTCTCCCCACTCTAGCCTGCTTAAGTGAGAGAGTACCAGAGAGAGTCTGTTTTCTCTCGGTCGGGCCTGTGTTCTCTTTCTTGCCGTTACATAATGCTATCTTAGTTGGATTATACAATTCTATCATCCAAACAAAATTAATTAGAAATAAATAGATGGCTAAAATTCCGAGTTTTTCATTTTTAGACGAATTTCATTAAATTTGGTACACTAAACTATAAAATTTGTCAATTATAATTTTGAGAACTAGAGTAAGAGAAAGTTGTGTGAGTGTTTCACACCAGATTTTTTTTTTTGAACATTCTTCCGGGAAACTGTTTTTTTTTTTGTGGGGGGAGAGGGAAGGGCTTTTCTGTAAAATACCACTTGAAGATATAGCATGATATAACAATGTAATCCTACAACCTACATATTATTAAGTTGGATTAAAAATATTGCTACAGTTTGACATGTAAAAAAAAAAAAAACAGGTAACCTTTATAGAATAATTTTTTGCAATTTCCTCAAAAACATCTAAAGCTAATTCCAATTCCAGTAAAATTTATTTTTGGTGGCTCTGAGGAATTGAGTTTTTATAGGAAATGCATGTTCTGTGATCCCCTGGTTACAAAAAAAACTATGTTCCATGAGGAAACCCAGAGAGGGAGCAGTCTAGGAAGTATATCTGGCCATTGAAAGGAAACGTTAAAAAGAGTAGGGGCTAGTCCAGCCTCCTGGTATTTTTTTTCTTAGGTGAAGCGGCCCGTCTCACTGCGATCTACACGGTCTATTGTGCTATGCTATGCCCCTTGGCTTGGTGCCATGTGCGAGCCCCCACTGCACCCCCACCAGGTT
This sequence comes from Triatoma infestans, assembly GCA_011037195.1. Lineage (NCBI taxonomy): Eukaryota > Metazoa > Arthropoda > Insecta > Hemiptera > Reduviidae > Triatoma > Triatoma infestans. The sequence continues at coordinate 17,794 of JAAEAF010006243.1, read as the reverse complement.
AAGATCCCTAAGGAATCTTGATATGCTGGAGGGCACTAGGAAGGCTTTGTTCCCCTGCTCCTCCTCCTCCTGTTAACTACCCAGGTTTCTAAATCTTCTCCGAATGACAGCATCGCAGTCCGTTAGCAGATTTACTGGAGTTTCCTCCATCTCCCTACAGAATCTGCACATGCTGTTCACTCTCCAAGCCCATCTTTGTCAGGTGTCCCCTGAGTCTACAATGCCCCATGAGGAAACCCGTAATGAGGCTGATGCAGGCTTCCAATCACCCTGGATTATAATTCTCCAAGCAGATCTTTGCCTGTCTCAGTCCTACCAGAGTTGGAGCGACCCCTCCTTGTTTCCTCCTCCTCCTTGAGGACAAAATTTCTGACCCCGCAAAATGGTTCAGGCCAATTTAATGGAGGCCTTTCCTTTGCCAGATTGTCGGCCATCTCATTCTCTTCAATGCCAACATGCCCTAGCACTCAAAACAGGGTGACCCTGCCCAGGTCGTTAAGCTTACCTAGGCATTCCCAAACGGATTTAGAGCTTATAACATGGGAGTTCAGTGATCTAATGGTTGCCTAACTATCGGAAATGATTAGCATATCCTGGTTCCGATATCCCCTATCGAGGTTAAATTGAACCTTCCAGTTGCGTCATTTCCATTTCCGCCTGGAATATGCTGGAAAACTTACCCATGGATTCTGAGTGTTTGGTTGTTGGCCCAAACACGATCGCCCCATTTCCCTCGAGGGTCTTCGATCCAACCGTATACCATATTATGGCATGTTCTGTGATACCAGCCAGAGCGGATCCATCGCTTCACTCTTTCTTGGTACTCAGCATCAGAGAAAATTTTTTAACGAAGCTGTTTTTCTTGGTCATACCGTCCCTAGGCAGGTTCCAGGTAAGAAATCCGTAGATAGCAATGACCACTCCCTAGCACTAAGGCCCCTTCCCATCTCTAAAAATCCTGAGGAGGGCTCCCTTAGCCACCACAAGGTGCAGAGGTGACAGATTGTGAATAATCTCAATCCCAGCAGTGGGATAGGTCCTCATAGCCATTTGAACAACCATCAACATTCACGACCATCATTCTCATACCGTGACTCTGCCAGTCAGTCTATCATTCTCTTCTCACGCTACCATACCCTCACTCTAAAATATTTCAGTGTAAAATCCTTGCAGTGCTTATATTCTCATATAATACAAACACTTGTTATCTCATCTAAAGTTTTTGTCTTCTGTACAACAACCCCCAAAAAAATATCTACTACAGTCTATATGAATGGTCAGCATAACTTAAAAACAGATCATCGCAGACAGCTTAAACATGGTATTTCATGTGAGTTGTATCAGGGGGACCTAACAATAAGATTTTGGTGAAAATCGGTTTACCGAAAATACCACTTTACTATGTAGATTTTTCAGGGTTTTTTTTGTTTTTTTTTTGCGGTTTTCTCAAAAACGATTTTAACAATTTTCTATAAACTTTCTATATTAATTAATCCTTAAAAAGAGATACAACTTTTATTTGGATGATTCATTTAAATAATGTTCTGGCGGAGGGGTGACATTAGGCTTTCCTCTAAAGTTCTATTTCAATATATTATACGATTCTTTCGTTTATCTAATATATTTAGGTTGCACTTATGTAAATATGTGAAATTTTTAACTGGGTAAAACCCCTTATAAATGAATAAATAAATTATTCAATCAAAACTATGTAAATTGCAGTTAAAATAGATTTTCTTTTACTCCTAGTAAGAAAAATTTATTACGATCGTGCCAGATTTTGGAAATGGAAGTTTTAATCGGAAATACATGTTTTGGGGATCTCCCGTATACGAAAAAAAAAAATGATTTTAGCGAATGGTGTGTGTATGTGTTGAGAATATCCCCGAAAAATTGGCGTGAAAGTATTTATTGGCATAAATGTGAATTTAGAATAAGCTGAATTGACAGGATGGCGGAATATAGAGTAGCCCATCCTATAGTTTAAGTTAAGTTAATTCAATAAGTTAGTTTACTAACACTAAAATGTAAATGAGTGTGTGTGGAGGAGTGAACGAATGAATTTTGAGTCTATCTGCGAATGTAAAGTTCAGCATGATTCGTCATGTAAAGATGCATAGCTGTAACACTTTGAATATCGTAGCAATTGAGGTGGATAGTGGCTGAATGACTGTATCTCAATGCCTCCCCCTCCCCCCCAACATCCCCAAAATTACGAAAAATCTCACATCAGGCATGAAATTTCGGGGCCAAATTTAAACCAGAAGATCAACTTTACAAATTTTGTTTTTTTTTGCAGTTTTTCGTGATTATTCATGGAAAAGCGGTTTCAATGAATTTTGCATTAAACTTTGTATACTATCTACAAATATCTATTACTTTTATTTGAAATATTTTCCCGCGGGAAATTTTATTTTTGGGTAGTTTTGGGGGGAACAGTAGCGTTATACTTTCCTCTAAAGTATCACTTCATATAATAATTTTGATTTTACTACCTACATAATAATAAAAATACACATCAGAAACGTTGAGAAGGCTCCAAGAGCACAATAGATCTGTAATAGGATCCGAAGAGAGGGATCCAAAACAGAGAGTGACAGTCTCACTTACTAGTTTACGCCAGACTAGAATGGGTGAATCTGTTTAAATACAGAGCTACGATAAATACAGTCTTCCAAGAGTCTTGACAGAGTTCATACAGCAGTCACAATGCGTCAACAACCTTTTTCTTTTTACCAACTCCAAATCTCTCATTACCATTTTATATATTACGTGTAAAGTCCTGGCAGTTTGTGTTACTTTCTTCATTATACAGTGTTCAGCATTATTTCCAGTTTATTTATCTAACAAACCCATTTCTCTCCTTCTCATACCCATTATATTACTGGCAGGGTCTTCGAATCCCGCGTTTCGTCCAGTTTCAACATTTTCAAACCGAGCTCAGAAAAAAGGTATGTCTTCATTTTTTTCAATTTTACAGATTTATATATATGATGTAATACGATCCGAAGAGAGGGATCCAAAGCAGAGAGTGACAGTCTCATTCACTACATTAGGTCAGACTAGAGTGGGGGGTATCTGTTTAAATACTAGCAGTTATTATAAATACAGTCTTCCAGGAGTTTTAACAGAGTTCATACAGCAGTCACAATGCGTCAACAACTTTTTTCTCTTTACTAACTCTAAATCTTTCACTACCATTTTATATATCACGTGTTTGTGTTACTCTCTTCATTATTCAGTGTTCAGCATTATTTCCAGTTTATTTATCTAACAAACCCATTGTAGATCTTTCAAGTCGGAGTGCAATAATCGCCCATCCCCCCAATCACCCTATAACATTAGAAACAAACAAAAGTCGCAGCAATTTTAAAAGAAAATTTCTTGATTAAATTGTATTAATTGGTGTAAAAAAAAAAAAGTCGTAACATAGTTTCACGACAGATGTTTCTTTTACACTGAAGGATTTTTCTGAAGGATGTGCTTCTAGTATGGGTGCCAGGTTACATGGAAATTTTTGGAAATGAGCAGGTGGATAGGTTTGCCAAATTAGGGCGCCTCTCTTCCTTTCATTGGTCCCGAGCCTGCTGTTGGTGTGTCTTCTGGCACATGTCTGTCAGGCTTTTAGACATGGACAGCTTCACAGCATTCATCCTTCAGGATAAGCTCAGTTGGTTTTCGGCAATTTCGGCAATCCAAAATGCTCTCGGGGGGGGGTGTTTCAGGACAAGGCCATTACTGAGACGTTGCTGTGTTTTTCACGGAGCGCTCTCAGGCATCTGGTTGGATCTCTTACTGGACATTGTGGTTTAAGGTGACATCTCTACATAATGGGGCTCATGCCGATCCATTTTGTAGAGTCTGTGAGACAGAGGAGGAAACACCCATCCATCTTATGACTGATTGCCTGGGTTGCGAGGAAATTAGGTTCAGGATCTTTGGTCGGAATAGGATGTCTGTGGAAGAGCTTAGGCTATTTCCGCTTAAGGTTTATTCGGACTGCGGTAAATCTTAGATGGATTAAATCCGGGTCTGGATTTTTGTATAGTTGTTTTGTGTTTTATCTTGGGAGCTATATGGGGACCCAGTGAGGCTTCGGATAGCGTAAGGTTTCCACGCCCCACAGACAATAATATAATCATAATAATAGAACATAGGTTTCAAAACAGATGTTTTTACACTAGATTTAAAAAAAAAAACAAAAAAAAAAACCTCCCAAATGGTTGTATAATTAAGAAGAATTATTAGAATGTCTTATATATTTTGCCAATATTGTATACATGGCTAGATGGAATGTTATGGAAGATATTACACTCAGTTTGCCTTGTCTTTGTTCAGACTAGTATGTTTTCTAGGACGTCTTTAAATAGTCCAGCCTATAATAATATCGTTTAATTAGGGATGTCGGCTTTAGTCTGTGCTAGATGTTGACCGCAACTTGTTTTTTTTTTCTCTCTCTCTCTTTCTCTCTCTCTCTCGCTTCATCTTCTAAAGCTAACCGACAGTCATCTCTGCTTTATAATTTGTTATACTAGATAAAAATGAAAAGCACATTAAACTAACGAACATATAATAATAATAATCTAAATTAAACATAATATATGTATGTTCAGAAGCGTTTATAGTTTAAAAATAAAATATACTAGTATATGTTATTTTTATATCCTGAAAGTGATCATTTAATTTAACACTTAACAGATCTGTGTGAATCTGGCAAAATTATGAAAATTTTCTATTTCTTTTTTTTTTTTCATAAAAAAGTGTCCAAAGAAATGAAACATAGGGATTCTGCAATATCGCAACAAAATATAAAAAAATCTTTAAGGGGTGAAATACTTGCACAATTTTTTCTTACTCCATTTTTAGAATTACAATTATAAGTTAATCTTTAAATTTCATATTGTAGTTCAGTTACCTTAACATAAGATAGACCTGCGGGGTGAGGAGATACAAGTACCAATCTACCCAATAGATGGGGTACAGAATGTATTACTAATGGACGGGATTAGCTCAGTGGAGTACCCAATGGAATGCCCCCCTGCTTTTTAAATCCCGCTTTTGCTGCCCTTACTTCGAAAACGGTTTCGCAAGGGATGAACCGATGACCCACCACAAACAACAGATTTTCTTTAAACTTATTATTATTATTTTTACTTTCTCTTACTCCAGTAAGAGAAGAAGTGTAATCGCGTTCCAAATTTTCGATAAATCGAGTTTTCACCGGAATGAGCCGTTTTGGAGGTCCCTGAGTCCAAAAAAGTGTTTTTTAGCGAATGGTCTGATGTGTGTGTGTGTGTGTTTGTGTGTGTGTCTGGTGTATGTATTGAACCGCAATAGCTCAAAAACGAAAAATCGTAGAAAGTTCAAAATTGATATTACGTTTAGATATCACCATGGGATCTGACGGTGCGTTATGTGTCAATATTCCTCAACCGGAAGTACCACTTTACTAGTTGTTTTTTTTACGTTTTTGCAATTTTCTCAAAAATGGCTCGAAGATTTTCTTTAAACTTGATATATCAACTACACATACAAAGAGCTACAACTTTTATTTGAAACATTTCTCCAGGAAAATTCATTTAAGGGCCCTTCTGGTGGGGGTGGTGTTAAGAGTTTTCTCTTAACTGCTGTTTCATATATTAGCAATTCTGCAGCTAATATGTTATTAGAATTAAATATGTTGTTGAAATTCCGTAGTTTGAAAAAAAAGAGATAACCGGAATTGCTTTTACTGAAAGATAATTTTCGTTTTCTGGTATTTTCTCGAAAATGGCCCAACGATTTGCTTTAAACCTATTTGTTACTATACTATAGGTACTACAACTTTTATTCAAAACATTTCTCTGGGAAAATTCATTTAAGGGCAATTTTAGTGGAGGGGTGGGTTTAATGTTTTTCTCTAAAGGGCTATCACCGTTGATTATACAATTCTATCATCCAAACAAAATTAATTAGAAATAAATAGATGGCCAAAGTTCCAAGTTTTGAGAAAATTAGTAGGCCGGAAGTGCGCTTTTACTGAACAGTATTTTCAGTTTCCGACGAATTTCGTTATATTTGGTACACGAACTATAACATTTGTCAATTATAATTTTGAGAACAGAAGTAAGAGAAAGTTGTGTGAGTGTTTCACACCAGATTTTTTTTAATTTGATTGGGTTGGGTATTTTTGAACCAAATTTACAGCTAGCTTTTTCTTTTTATTCAGTATTTGATTTTACATTCGTCAGGTTTGGTTTTTAGCTTTACGTACGAAGAATAAACTCGTATACAGAGCGGAACAGCATAAACAATCACTGAAGAACAATAAAAAAGTAGAAACAGCTTTATCAAAACATTTTAAACAAACTGGACACATTTTTGACTTTAATAACCCGAAGATAATTGATACTGAGAATAACTCAAATAAGCGTTAAGATTCTAGAATCAATACATATTTATTTGGGAATAAATAATCTAATAAATGATAGAAAAGAATACACTCAGGTCAATAAATATGCGAATCTATTAACTAATTTGAAACCTTACATTTAAACGAACCTGCTATAACAAAACCTGCCATCTTCACTTCCCTCTAAAAACCAAGGCTAACAAATTTGTATTCACTAAATTCAAAAATCTAGCATACATAATAAAACCGCATCATATAATACAATGTTTTAAGAATAAAACAAAAAAATTGCAGTAAATTTAAAAATAGAAATAAAAAAATTTCAGTGATAATAGACTTTTCGCCCCCCCTCCAATAATAAAACCAGTTGACCCAAATATGGCTGCAAATGAGGGTGAAACTCAAATTCAGTAAGTAAGAAATTAAAGTTTTTCACATTATAATTCAGAAATTTCTAACTTAAAAACATACACAAAATCAAATTTGTAATATTACAATAGATAACAAAAAAGATACAGCCAAAAATTGCAAGAAACTTAATAATGAGAAAGCTTTCTAACATCAGCACGTGCACCAGTTTGGAAAAACTATCCATGAACATCGCTCATTTAAAATCTCCAATACAGTAATAGATATAATAACTTTTTAAAAGGGAAAAAAAGGACAGATCAAAAATAATTTTCAAGTAAAATCTTTTTCGGCTAGATTTCTTAATCTCAAACTCAAATTCAGTAAGCAAGAAATTAAAGTTTTCACATTATACTTCAGAAATTTCCAACATTGAAACATACATTAAATCAAATTAGTAATATTACCACAGATAACAACAATTTCAAAGTAAAATCATTTTCGGTTGAATTTCTTAATGAATCCGCTCGAAGTAAAACAAAGAACTAACAGAAGTACATGCAGTTAATTTCAAAATTAGTCAGCAAGAAGTACTAGTCAAGGTAAGTTTTATCATTTGTGGAAGGATAATATAAAATAATGTAACATTATACAGTTTATAAAATGTAAAATAACTTATATATTTGTAAAAAATTTTTAATATCATTTTACAGACATTAGTACAAAAGCTTTTGAAAATGGCAAAATAATTGTCGAAACGTAAAGCTAAAAACCAAACCTGACGAATGTAAAATCAAATACTGAATAAAAAGAAAAAGCTGGCTGTAAATTTGGTTCAAAAATACCCAACCCAATCAAACTGAAATTGAAATGCAGCCAATAAATAAGAAAAAAACAAGATTATTTTTAATTTAAGATACTTCAAAATCTATGGTCCTTCGCCGATGATACGGCAATCATCTCCCAAAATATGGACCCTGTAATTGCCATCTGATCCCTTCAATCCCATCTTGAAATCCTCGAACCCTGGTTCCGCAAATGGAGAATAAAGATCAACGAGAGCAAATCCAGATACATAACCATTTACTCTAAATCGCAAAATAATACTCCCTCCAATATACCTGAACCGTATTCCTATTCCTTCGACAGACAAAGTGCGATATCTTGGCCTGTACCTTGATAAACGCCTTACCTGCAACCCAACATACTCGACTTAAGCGACAAGAACTTAACTACCGATACCGAATGATCAAAAGGCTTCTTGACAGACGATCGAAACTAACTCTCTCGAACAAAAAAACACTCTACATAGCTCTGCTCGCACCTATCTGGACATACGGACTCGAACTATACGGATCAGCAAAGCGCACCAATCTTCATCTTCCAAACAAAAATCCTCCGCACAATAGTCGATGATCCTTTTTACGTCAGTAACACACTATCCACAGTGACCTAAAACTCCCATTTTTCCCAATATATATTTATCTCGCCAAGTCCCGATAAATTAAATTCCATTCCAAACTTTCCCATCACTACAACCCATTGATCCGCAACCTGTCAAGATAACACTTCCTGCTAATCCTTCCCGAAGACTGAAGCGCCGATCGCCTCGCGATCACCTGATCGCTTGATAAAAAAAAGGGCATCCTTCGAATTCGCTTAATCGGTGTCTATACTAACCGACTTATGATGGTCATTGTTGGATTGCCCACATTCAATTCTGTCACGTCAAGTTATTGTTTTTTTTCTTTCTTTTTCAATTTTGTTTTTTATTTATTTTAATTTTATTTGATTATTTGTTATATTATCATTGTCATCTCATTTGCTTGTTGTGTATGATTCGCAGTTGCAAATAAATTAATTAAAAACAAAAACAAAACAAAAAAAATCTATGGTCATTGGCGCCCAGAACTTTCTCAGTGCATTGCCGGCCTCCGTGACAGTGTTCTCTCGTTACAGACAACACTGTCCATCACTGGACAGTGACCTGTAAGTGGCTCCTAGGTAGAAAAAAAGGAAAAAATATATTTTTGAGGTTCCCTGAATACCAAAAAAAAAAAAAAAATGATTTTAGCGAATGGTCTTGTGTGTGTTTAACAGAATATCTGAAAAACGAAAAAGTCAAATTTGGTATTCCGTTTAGATATTACCACCCCGCATCTGGAGTCATGAAGGTTTCGCCACCAAATCCATCAACCACAAGGGTAACTTTACTAAATTTTTAACTTTCTCTTACTCCTTTAATATCTAGTTAGTAACTTCTCTATTTTAGATATCCAATTTTCACTGGAAATATCCGTTTTGAGGTCCCTTGAGTCCAAAAAAAAGTGGTTTTTGAAAATGGTCTGTGTGATATGAACAGCATAACTCAAAAACGAAAAACTTTAGAAAGTTAAAACTTGATATTCCGTTTAGTTAAAACCATGGTATCTGACAGTAGGTCATCTGTTAAAATGTCTTAACCGGAAGTAGCACTTTACTTGTTGCTTTTTTTACTTTTTTGCAATTTTCTCAAAAATGGCTCCAACGATTTTCTTTAAACTAGGTATATCAACTATACATACAAAGCTACAACTTTTATTTGAAACATTTCTTTGGGAAAATTTATTTAAGGGCACTTCTGGGGGAGGAGTGGGGTTAGGTTTTCATGTAAAGTGCTATTTCAGTTTAGCAAAACAATTCTATCATCTAAATAATGTTAATTAGAATTAAATATGTTGTTGAAATTCCGAGTTTGATAAAAAATCGGATGACGGTAAGTGCATTTACTTTACCACTTTACTAAATGATTTTTTCACTTTTTCGTGATTTTCTCAAACATGGCTCCGACGATTTTCTTTAAACTTGGTATATCAACTGCACATACAAAGAGCAAAATTCCTTAATCACAAGTACCACTTTACCAGTTGGTTTATTTACTTTTTTTTGCTATTTTCTAAAAAAAAATGGTTAAAACAACTTTTCTACAAATAAATATAAATATAAATATAAACAAATATAAACTACACACACAAAGATATACAAATTTTATTTCAAATATTTCTGTAGGAAAATTCTAAATTCTATCAACGAAACAAAACTAACTATAAAATTAGTCAATTATAATTTTGAGAACTGAAGTAAGAAAGAAATTTGTGTGAGTGTTTCACATTAATTTTGTTTTTTTTCTCCTTATCCTCGAAACCTCATTTACAAAACTTGTATTTCTGGTGAGTATTCAATTACATAAATCTGACACGATCGGCAACACTTTTTCACTTACAGTGACTTATCGCTTACCTGTGAATTAGTCCTGAATTTGAACTCAGGTAAGTAAGTAAGGTAATGCCTATTTTTTCAGGCGGGCTTAACGTCCAACTACCAAATTAGGTGTCGTGGACGGGGGCGGAAGCACCTACTTTACTATTAACATTTTTTAAACAAATATAAAATTGAGCATTTATACGCTGGACTCGAACTGGGGTCCTCCCACTTACAAGTCCATGCTCATAACCACTACACCAATACCCGCCCATTGAATTTGAACTATCATTACAAGATATGCTAAACATTTGAGACATAGTTTGCTGACATACAAATTACATTTAGTTTTAACAAGTATAATCCCCAAAACTTTTAAAAATTTATATGTGCGAGCAACCACAATTAAAATATGAGCAAATATTTCAAGCCTAATGTAAAAATACACTCAGTAACACTCATGTTTGTTTGTTCAGGAACCTCAAAATATATTCAATAAGGAAATGTAAAAAAAAAAAAAAAAAAAAAACAAAGTTTTGCTCATTTTAACAAGAAATCAAGATAAACGTTATTAATTAAAACTTCAGCACTGAAGATGGGTCTATGTTTAATTAATTTAAGTAAAGCTGTTATCTTTTCAGTGTCTAACGAGTTAAAGAAAATGTCTTCAGGCTATCATGAGCAACAACTAATGTTACTTTCCTACCGACATCATTCTCACACAGAGTTTTACTAAAAAAGGATGGAGATATATTCATCAAATTAAGGAGATATTACTAAGTATTATACCAAGTTAACGTATATATACTATGTAAAGACGAGTAAAGGCTGTTTTGGAAAACGAAGATTTACTTGAAAAGCAAATTGATTAGAAGAACATAAAGCAACATATAAAGCATGCACGGGCAAAATTGCCATTCTACTCTTTCTTGTAAATATGTATCTGTTTTAATTAGAGTTATCCTTTTGCACGCTCTAATCCATCTCTGAACGCGAAAATTACAAAATGATACCTCTATTACCAACAGTTTAAATCAATCTGGATTTTGTAGGAATTATTTCACTGTATGATGCAGTTGTTAACGACCATTTATTATTTGATACTAGAATATGCTGCTTTTTTTTCGGAGTTTGGTCAGGGTAGATTTAAAAAAAAATGTTTACATTCTTGCCCCCGGGGCTTGGCTCTACAAGCTCAAGGAAAGCCCTTGCTTGCACGTATTACTTGATCCTAAAATCCTCCCATATTGAATGATACTTCTAGGCCAGACATAGTTCTAAGTTCTCCTCCAGTTTCCTTACAAAGGCCGGAGTAAAGTATTCTAGTCCCACTGCTTTACATCCTCTAAACATCCGATATCCTGCAATTCTCACACACAATCACCACCTCATTTGCAGATGATACAGCTTTTCTTTTTTCCCGTTACAGACCCCCAATCCGTCATCCTTTAACATCCAAAATGCAAACAATGGAAAGTTAAAAATTAATCATAGTAACAGCACCAATATCACGTTGACACATCGCTTATTGAAATAGCACTTTAGCGGAAGGCCTCTAAAAATATCACCAATTCTCCAGAAACACATTAAATAAATCTTCAAATTAGACTTTTTATAATTAGCTGATAATTCTAAGATTAAAAATGCCGCTTCTAGGACCTGAACCTTTTTTGTGGGGTCAGCGAGCAGTTTCCTTAGGGTTCTTAACCTAATAGAGGTGTTGTAGACGGTGTTCATTCGAGGCAACTCTTTGGGATGCTGTGGGCAGCCTGCGGCACCTAGGGAGCATAGCAGAATAGATCGCAAAGTCGCAGTGTATCGGCCCCCTCCAAAAAAAAAAAAATCTGGTGTGAAACACTCACACAACTTTCTACTTTCTCTTATCAGTCAAAATTATAACTAATAAATTTATAGTTTGTGTACCAAATTTAATGAGATTCGTCGAAAATTGAACAAAAAAACTGTTCAGTACAAGCGCCACTTCTGGTTTGCTAATTTTCGTGAAACTCAGAATTTTGGCCATCTATTTATTTCTAATTAATTTTGTTTGGATGGTAGAATTGTAGATTAAGTACTTTATAAAAAAAAACTAACCCCACCCTTCCCCAAAAGTGCCCTTAAATGATTTTTTCCAGAGAAATGTTTCAAATAAAAGTTGTAGTTCTTTGTATGTGTAGTTGATACCAAGTTTAAAGAAAATCGTCGGAGCCATTTTTGAGAAAATCGCAAAAACGTAAAAAAAAAAAAAACTAGTAAAGTGGTACTTCCGGTTGAGGAATTTTGACAGATGACCCACTGTCGTATCCCATGTGGTCCCTAAACGGAATATCAAGTTTCATCTTTCTACAGTTTTTCGTTTTTGAGCTATGCTGTTCAGATATATATATATATATAAACTCTTCCTTTTACTAGGAGTAAGATAAAGTAAAAAATAGTAATTCCGATCGAATAATCGCATCTAAACGAAATACAAAATATTAGTTTTCTATTTCCGGCTCGTACGGACCGGCTCGAGGACGAAAACTAACTGAGAGGCGCTAATGGCCTCAGAAGTTGATGCACCAAAAAAAAAAAAAATTAGTTTTCTGTGATTTTCAGTAATTGAGTTAAGATGTCCTCATACGAGGTGTGGCTATTAAATAACGAGACTGACGCTGCTACAGAAGAAGTACCCATGCGCCAAACGCCAGCGGCCGACAGCTGTTTAGCGTGAAGTCTTCTCTTTCGAATGCAGTACCTCTCGCTTCTGTAAACAAATCCGTATAGCCGTAGCCTTCGTTCGCATTAGAGCTGTTTTTTGTTTCGCCGGAAAAATGGTAAATGTTACAATACAGCAACGAATTGTTGTGAAATTTCACGTGAAACTTGAAAAAACCGCTACTGAAACTTATAATTTATTGAAAGAAGTGTATGGCCATGAATGTTTATCGTGTGCACGTGTTTTTGAGTGGTTTAGGCGTTTTCAAGACGGCCGAGAAGACATTGAAGATGATTCACGCCCGGGTCGTCGCCCTTCCACGTCAAAAACGGATGACAATATCGAAACAATCGGTAATCTGGTTCGATCTGACCGTCGCTTAAGTATTCGTGCGATTGCTGAAACTGTAGTAATTGACAAATAATGTGTACGACAAATTTTACATTAACAATTTTAACATGAAAAAAGTGTGTGCCAAAATGGTGCCTAAAATTCTCACGTTTGAACAACAAGAAGCTCGTAAAAAGCTTTGTACTGAAATTTTAAATGCCACTGAAAATGACCGAAACTTATTGCAAAGGATAATTTTTTTTTTTTTTTTTCCCACACCATTCGGGCGGTCCCTGAGCTTGCGCTCACACCCGCCCAGAGAAGCCACCGATTTCAGAAAGAGAAGGAGGAAAAGAGCTAAAGAAAAATTAACGCCCTCCCTCCCTCCTTCACCAACCCAAGTAGGCAGCGCGGAAACACGCTATCCAAAGGAACCTAAAACATCTAAATAAAACAACAGCAGAGCCCAGGAGTACACAACAACAAGCCACAGATCCAAAAAGAAACAACAATAACAACAACAAACACAACCCCAACAAAAGAACCACAAGAATAAAATGAATAAAAACTTTCAGCAACCACTCACACACAACCACGCAATAAATACATCCACTCAAAGCCTCGCACATACCCATAACGTATAACCCATCCATACCATACATCCCAAAACGTATATCCTAACAAGAACTAGCAATTGCCCAAACAACACAACAAGGGGAAAACTCCAAAAAAAAATAAAAAGAATAAAATAAATAAATAAAAATAACTCAACCAAGGCAATCCCTCCAACCTGCCCTAGCTCCGCCTTACAAGACCCCACGACAATCGGCGCTCAAACGCCTCGACCGCAAACCCCCTTAAGGCCTCATAGGCCACGCCATTCTCCAACAACAAAGGAAGAGAATCGTTTCTCAAGCTGAGGTGAAAGCCCACTTTGCGCCACATAGAGGCTCTCAGATCTTCGTACATGCCGCAAGACAAAAGAATGTGTTCCGCTGTCTCTTCCATTCCACAACGGCAGTTCCCATTGTCCACCAAACCCATTCTAAACCACTTGCCGTTTATAAAACCGTGACCCGTTATTAACCGAGATACGGCATATGAAAGTACCTTCGGGACAATACGCCTGCCGGCACCTGCCTCTGGCAGGAACAAAAACGTGGTCCTGCCCTTCGTGGAGACCCTCCACCTCGATTCCCATTCCGCCATTAACTCCTCCTCCAACCTCTTCTTACCCTGTTCTCGCAGCCACACACCCTGATCTCCTCCCACGTCCTCAGGGATAGACAGAACCCTGACATGCCCAAAACTGGCCGCTTTGCCTCTCCTCAAAAAATATCTGTTTGCCGCTCTAACCACCTCCAGGTCTAGCGGAAGGCAACCTGTAAGCACCTGTAAGGCCTCCGTGGAGACCGTTCTGCTGAAGTGGCCCATAGACAACAGCATTGACCGCTGCATTGCCAATAAATGCCTTTTCATCACCGAGAGCCGCACTCGGTGGGCCCAAACTGACGCACAGTACACAATCTGCGGAACCAATACTGAGCGGTACATTGTCCTTGCTACCCCTCTGGAGAGGCCCCACTCCTTTCTTATTATACCATTTAGCCTACTCACTACCTTCTTTGATCTGTCACGTGGAAAGGATAATAACATGTGACGAATCGTGGTTTTTTACTTGATGATCCCGAAACGAAGCGCCAATCTATGCACTGGAAGAGCCCAACTTCACCGAAAGCCAAAAAAGCTCGAATGAGCAAATCAAAATTCAAAGCAATGATGATTGTTTTTTTCGATATTCATGGGATTGTGTACCTTCACTGGGTTCCTGATGGTCAAACTATTAATAACATTCCTACCTTCACGTTCTTGCTAAACTCCGTGAAAGAATAAGGAAAAAATGACCCGAATTGTGGAAAGACAAGTCATGGGTTCTCCACCAAGACAATGCGCCGCGGCTCATTCCGCATTGTCTGTCAAGAGGTTTCTAGCCAAGTACAGCATCCCAGTGTTAGACCATCCACCTTAATCGCCGGATCTTGCACCGTGTGATTTCTATCTGTTTCCTAAGGTGAAATCTGCATTAAAAGGGACAAGATTTGAGTCTGTTGAAGCAGTGAAAGAGAAAGCGGCACGCGTCCTAAAGGAGCTGGCAGAAGAAGACTTCCAGCACTGTTTCAAACAATTGAAGATTCGCATGGAGCGTTATAGGGATAGAGGAGGGGTGTATATTGAAGGTGAGATTACAGCGACAAACCAAGTCGATGTGGCTGCTCAATTTCATTGAGTTGCTATAAAAAACACAGATTACTAATCTATCTTCATGAGACAATCTCAAGTCCAAAAGACACAAACGTTACAAAACTAAAGTAAATAGCGCAAAGAATAAGCGAAATAAGAATGAAACATACATAAATAAACTCAATACGCAGGGCCTTAAATAATACTATTTATCAATGACCGTAAATGTGATTATGGAGGATTCCCAAGGAATCCAAGATAATTTGCTCCGCCAGCCGGGTCAAATTCCCTTTGTCAATGCCGACATTATCAAAAAATTCAGCAGTAGCCATTGGGATTGCCCTCCGAGAGCCGAACCATAAGCCGTGAACTGCAAAATTCCTTTCTCCAAATTCTTTTAGTAGGAAGTAAATATGAATGAATCAAAAAATAAAACTGTTTTACAGCGTCAGTCTCGTTATTAAATAGCCACACCTCGGTAAATAGAGCAAAAAACCACTTTTTCAGATTTCAGAGGACTACACCCATCTATAATTTTGGGAAGGACTCAATATTTTGAATAATTTGTAACCCGTAATAGTGCTTTACAATGGTAAGGAGAGTCATAATATATGTTCATTAAAATAAAGTAGCATTAGTATATAATAAAAGCAAATGACAATGTTTACATAAAGTTGCAGATAGTTAAGCCCAGGAACTAGTGTATGGGAGAGTAACTCAGTTTTTCAACCCAAAAGATAAGCAGAAGACCCTAAACAAACACTGGCATATTCACATTTATTTATGGCAAAGTCGGCAAATATTTGGACATATTTCTTTTTATCATATTTTCTTTACGGTGCCCTCCATTCGAACAGTAACAAAGGTTTTCTGATTTTGCCATTATGATGTTATAAGATATATATATAAATCGCCCCTGACCGCCTACGCGTGACCAAATCCGCCCACCCCACCCCCAAAGAGTTGCAGCAGCCGGCAGTTGGTTTGAAAAAAGTACTCCACTTCGACGTGTTCAATATTAAATTTTTATTTTCTGTTGTAATCGTTCAAGTAATTTAGAAGATAAATACTTTAGATAGATTTAGAAATAATTTTTTTAAATTGTCTAAAACTTTTTTTTTAGAATGTAGACTAACTGTCTACCTACGTGTAAATACATCATATTAATGATCCTTCCAAGAAATAGGTAGGTAACACCTCACAAATTGGTCAAGATGGAGCTAAATTCAATTAAAAGGCATCGTTTACAAGATATTTAGGTAAATAATTTAAAAAAAAAAAAAAAAACTCTAACAGAACCAAAATCTTCCCTGTAAGCTCTCTCT
Organism: Triatoma infestans; assembly: GCA_011037195.1. Lineage (NCBI taxonomy): Eukaryota > Metazoa > Arthropoda > Insecta > Hemiptera > Reduviidae > Triatoma > Triatoma infestans. The sequence continues at coordinate 1,221 of JAAEAF010006243.1, read as the reverse complement.
TGTTTATAAGGCTGCGTACAAATTCGTAGTAAATCTGTAATAAGGTACAGTCACTGGTAACTGTCGTGTTTGTGCTTTCTTTAATGATAGTAACCAGAATAATAGGGAAGGGATTAGCTCAGTGGTAGCGCGCTGGACTAGCAATGCGGCGGTCCCGGGTTCGAGTCTAGCTGCTGCCCTTAGATTTTTTCTTCCTAGGAGCCTCTTACAGCTCTCACTGTCCGGTGATGGACAGTGTTGTCTGTAACGAGAGAACACTGTCCGGAGGCCGGCAGTGCACTGAGAAGGCTCCGAACTTTGGGGTGTTATATAGACCCAGAAGGGCTTTGGATAGCCTAAGGGTTTGGTCCCTCCCCACAGACAATTAAAAAAAACAAAAACCAGAATAATAGTATCCAGATAGCAGAGAATTTCTCTACATTCAAAATTTAATAATAAACATAAAAGATTGAATAATATTATATAAAATTGAATCTACTTTAAGAATTCGTTTAAAAAAAAAAAAAAAATATGTGAAACAACTTGAAAGGTTCGAAACCTGTTATTTCTGCAGCTTAAAAAAAGAAAAAAAAGAAAGGTGCATGTGAAAATATTCAATAAAAAATCTGGTGTGAAACACTCACAACACTATCTCTTACTCTAATTTACATAGTGTCTAGTTTTTCGAACTCTAATATATAACGCTTCTTATTATTATAATTTATTTGTTTAATTGAACTAATAATTAGTTCGATTCCTTCTTTTATGTTGTTGCGAGAGACTAGATTTTTGATTGAATTAGCTCATGCGTAAGTTTCAATCTTTATAGAATACACTTTCAAAACTTCGTGGACTGCGCCATATACATAAAATTAAGGACAATATAATAAATCCCTACAAACCTCAGATCAAAATAAAAAAATAATTATAATTCCGAAAATTGTGAATTCTTTTGTGAGAAATTTTTGTGGGGTGATTAACATCAATTTTATTTTGTCCCACTAGTATAAGCAGCTAAATACAAAATGGCGTATCTTGCATTTCTACCTAATTCTGTTTTATCTTCTTTTTTCTTTTTTTTCAACAATAGAATGAAAATTCTGAGTTTTTTTTTCTTTATAGCACACATTACTTATAATAATGCAATGAATATTATGTTAAAAATAATTTGATTATTTGGAAAATTTGATAATTTATGAAATACCTACGAAGGAAAAATTAGTAAAAAAAAAAAAAAAAAAA